>JAWZYV010014383.1:0-82043 GCA_038373885.1 Cheiracanthium punctorium | reverse complement strand
GAAATGCTCTCTATGTTTCATAAGTCGCACAAAACTTAAACCCTTATGACCATTTACTGGTGTGATTGCTTTCCAACCAAGAACTTAGCATACTTTCAATATCCTGGTTTGCACGTTCAACCGAACTTTGAGTCTGGATATGCCTTCGTTTTCCGTGCACAATTTTCAGATCCGGCCACATTGCACAAGCTTCTACGATTTTGTTACTAAACTCATGACCGTTCTCACTTTGCAGTACACTGGGGGCTCCAAATATAGTAAAAATATCAATTAGTCGATAGCCAATCTCTTCTGCACAAGTTTGCGTTTTAGGGCACGCAACAGTAGGAACTTCTTCAAGTGGTCTTGATAGACGAATATAAACTTTGGTCATTATCTGGTCACGACTGCGTGTCAATTAGGTCCACCTGGTGTCTTGAGTTCATCTCGTGAAATAGATGAACTAAACTACCGAACTGGTACCTAACAAATCCTTTCTTAGGTACCTTGTTGTTTTTTTTTTTTTTTTTTTTTTTGACAAATTTCACACAAATTTAAGTAAATCATGACTTCTTCGGTAGTAATGTTTTTGTATTTTTTAAAGTTCTTTTAACATCCTGTTTCTACCACCATGGCTTTATGATAAGTATACCTAATGAATTGATAAGTACACGTAAAATCTAACATTGGAGCTGTCTGATAAGTATTCCAACATTTCCTACTCTCATTACATCGAATCTTTTTGGTCTTTGATAATCTTCTGGTTTTTTCCCACTACTTACTATTATTCACTTTTTTTTAAACAAATCATCATATTTTTCTTTCGTCTGAAAACCACTGTTTGCTTTCTTAGTATCCATAATATTAACTAATTTGGAATTAAAATGCTCAAGCTTACCAGACATTATTCAATATTATATAAAATACGAGAGGGTAGCGAAAAAATATCTAGATGCAACGAAATGAGAACAACTACTGAAATCACGTGGTTGTCACGTGTTGATAGAAGCCAAGCAGTTACGCAAACTGAACGAATTTCCCTAGAATTAGGGACTTTTATCACATTTACCATTACGAGTTGGGAATTATGCAAACAAACCGGTGAATTTGATAAATTTTCAGATTTTCAGAAATTTATCATATTTACCAAATTTAGTGGTGATTATGCATAATCACCGGATTAATCACATTTACCGTAACATATATATGTATATATATATATATATATATACATATATATATAATTTTTCCTTAAAAACATTTATTGCAAATATTTTCCAGGCTCATCTAACTATAAATGTAAACTGAAAATGTTTTTCCCTTCAGTTAAAACAAAATAAATGGGTTGAAGAATTTTGCACTTTCAAATATGCATCAATCAATTGAAGCGTGAATTCGTGTCATAGAATTGTGGTGACTGTAAATCCATATCTTGTTTATGCACGATCTGTTATTACTTTTATATTGAAAGAAATCAAAATGTGTGCGATTTCTTAGCTTTTTCGTTTACTTTTTTGTCATAAAAGATCAGTATTTTCCATCAAATACATTTCTTTTCTTTCAAATACCATGATGTTTCAATATTGAAAATGTATCATTCAAATAACACTATCAACTAAAAACTATAATAGATCCTTTATGGAGATAAACACTTTTGAATCAAAAGTTAATCGTTGATATATTGATACATTAAAAATTCAAGTGATCTGCATAGATATATTCGATAATGTGTATTCAAGATTTTCGCTGATTCCTGGCAAAGACAAATAAATCTGCAAATTATTACACTAATTGATTAATACATTTTTTCCGTCGCAAAAATGCTGAAATTCCCCCAAATCGTTAAAAAAAGCATGTTTTTTTCAAAGAAAATATATAATTTGTCCGAAAATAGCAATACATTTTGTAATAGATTGCAACTGCTACAGCAATATGTTTGTAACGTCCCAGCACTTGCCATTTTTTGTGGTAAAATCATATTTTTTACTGCATCAAGGAGAGCGAGTATTTTTTAATGCATAAAAAATCCCAATTTTTCGTTTTTCTCAATTTTTATAATTATATGTTTTTTAACTAAGATTTTTCATGGCTGTTTCTATTAGACAGAAAAGGGCTCTTTTCATTATCTAAAATTAACATTGGTGCAACAGCCCAAGAGTGATCAAAGCAGAGTTGCCCGTGCCCATGCGCACCTTTGCGGCCATGGGCTCTGGGAGCATATCCCCCGGGTAGGTGTTCAGCCTGACGCGGAACCCAGTGCGTTTAGTCCCAAGAAAGCTTGAGCCTTATTTTATCGATCCACTTAACCCTTTAACGCGCAGTGTTCCCGCTCTGGGAACACCAAACTCTGACGTTTTGACTGTTGCCAGTCACTAAGAATAGATTTGATTTCTATAAAAATAGTTGCGGGTGACATAGCTCCACGAGAATCCTTTACTTTTTAGCACGTCATATCCCGTAAAAAAAAGTCACGATTATTTTTAAAAGCACTGACGTCTGCTGAATAATGGAAGAATGCGAGAACAGCTGGATAGATTGACCAATTCTGAAAAAGGGCAGCCGTTGCCATCGCTCTACTTAACTACCAGCAAGATGGCGGACGATCGAAACGTTCATCCCATGCCACAGATCTAGAGATCCTTTTTTCGTCGTCTGCCATCTTGCTGGTAGTTAAGTTGAGCGATGGCAACGGCTGCCCTTTTTTCAGCATTGGGAAAGGGTTGCGCCTCAAACGGATAAGGTATGGAAGGCTGAATCAACCTATCCCATCTCGGGAATCGAATCCTGAACATGTGGTACAGCAGCATAATGTGCTAACCAACTCAACAATGGGCCCTCCAAAATGCCCAAATTTTAAAACTTTTTTTTTTAATTAAACCAAGATTTTTCATAACTATTGCTATTAGACGCGAAAAGGCACTTCTATTAGCAGCTAAACTAAACTAAACATTGATGCAACAGCCCACATGCATGCTTCATCAATGTTGCATGCTCGTTGCATCAATGTTGCATGCGTGTTGCATCATGCAAGGAATGCACTGTTCATCCGCGCCTTAGCGACCATTATCATGATTGTTCAAAATGTTGATGAAAAAATGGAAATGTCTGTAATTAATTATTCATCCCAAACGTTTCACATAATCGAGTTGTAGCATTGTTAAATATACATCATGAAAAATACCAAAATCATGCGAAGTCTTGTATAAGAGAGAAGGATAAACGATTTTCCAGGAGAAAATTTATAATTTCTAGGATTATGCCAGAAAATCTCTATTTGATATAGATGCTATAAATACGAAGTGGCAGAGAGGCACGAGTGGGCAGAGCAAGCATTGCCCCCACGTGGACTGTTGTGGCAAAGTTTAGTTTAGTTTAGATAACGGAAATTGCCTTTTACCTTCTAACAGAAACAGTTATGACAAATCTTGGTTTAAAATATAGTATATATATATATATATATATATATATATATAATACATAGAAAATTAAATAGAAAACACCCCCCAAGCCAGTCATTGTTAATACAACAAAAAAATTACAAAAAAATGTAAAATGCATTGTCCTCTTCAGAGGGGGAAATGCACAATAGTACACCATAGGTTTCGAACTCACAGCCTGAGATTTTGCCAAGGTATTGTATTGTATTCAAGACTGTAGTTTGGAAAGATTGATTGAAAAGTATTAAAACAGTTTAAATATATTTGTAAAAGTGTACAATATTAACAGTAACAGGCAAATCTCAGAGGTGTGACTCCCCCTTACCTATGGGAAAGAAAAGAAAAAAGTTCTTTATTACTTACACATACATAAATTCGAAGAACAAATAATGCCAATGTGCATCAAAACTAAAGAAACAAGTTAAACTTTTGTTCCAAAATCCTGCAATTCGTTATCCGTTGCCTGTCCAATCCACGTGCAGAAGATCTGTTGCCATTCATCAACTAAAAGCACGTCCCCGAGGTTCTAGTCTGTATTAAGTACGGACTTAGTCTTAGGGACTTAGAGCGATATTGTTTTAGTAAAGGAATATATAGTTTGCATCTCAGGTCCGCCGCCCAGGCGGTGTAGTGGCCTAAGAACTTTTCTATCACGCCTTGGGTCCGGGTTCGAATCCCGGCTTGGGCACGGATGTTAACTTGTCCGTCCCTTCATACGGGGTAACGCTGGCCGCCCACTGGATGTTCCCATAATAAAATGGTCCGTATTTCGGGCTTTAGTCGGGGTGAAATGCTTGGTGAGCAAGTGCCCGCTCATTAAAAAAAAAAAGCAGGTCTTTTCAGGTCCTCCTTCTGCGCATTCGTCTTTTTTCGAGAGTTATTTCATCAAAATGTAGTAAAATGGTACTTACCTTTCAATTGCAATTAATAAAGCTAAGATTTACGAGCTTTTATCAGAATACAAATTTTATTAACACGATTTGCACGCTAAATTTGCTTGTAATTACTAATAAAAATTTGTAAATTTTTGTACAGAACTGCAAACTCGTTTAAGCTCGAAGAAAAGTGCACGGCTCATACTTTTAGAAAACACATTTTCAAAATTTAAAGTGTACAGAGTGGTTATAATTAAACTTCCCCTACCAACAGCATTCTGCAGCTTTAACCGGTGAGCAGAATGCTACCAGATTTGGCATGTGGACTGTACACGAGATGAGATCAAGGGAATTTTTCAGAACGTTTATTTAAAAATATGTACATTAGATGGCTTTGCATAGTGAAATCTTCTCAAATATTACCCAAATTATGAATAAATGGCCAACAATATTGAATAAATGTTAAAATTGTTTGTATGTTTCGAGTTAGCCATTTCCATCATTAAGTTTGCCGTTTTTCATGCAAAACGCCACCTAATGGGCATTTTTTGAACTAAATTTTTTTCGAAATTCCTGAGCGCATATCATGTATAGCCATAGCCAATGCACCAATTTTGGTTACAATCTGTTCGCCCGTTTTAGCTATAGAGTACTTTTCGTAGGAGATGTTTAATTATAACCACCCTGCACACTATAAATTATGCGCCAATGTCTACTAAGCCTGTTGAATTATTTAAATAGATATAGACACACACACACACACACACACACACGGTAACCATAAAAAAAAACTTTGTCGATATATGAATCTCTAGGGGCCGGTCTGTTCAACCGATCGAGATGAAATTTCAGAGATAGTTTTTCATAGCTTTGTGGTCAAGATTCAGTGAGCGGCAAAAAATTGTCTCTCCCGATTACGGTCATAGGTACAGAAACTTGAAATTTTCGAATGGCAACACCTATTTTTTCCGTCTCAAAATGCTCAGCGCATGCCAAAACCCAAAACAGCATTGGAATAGTATGTGTATCACGAAATATGGACGTATTATGCTCGCACAAAAACAGCTATATGAACGGCCAATAAAAAGATCGCGGCACAGTGAGGAAATTTGCATATGGCAAAGGCAAGACACCAATCACACAATGACGTTCTTCAGCTATTCAGCGTAAAAAGCGATAAAATCAGGGTAGGATTGTTGGTTTTTCAGTCAGGAACTTGCACAAAAGAACGCTTTGGCAGCGAAAGTTCTGTCGTTTTCTGAGCGCTCATAACGGTTTTGTACGGTGAATATCTGACGAACGTCATTGTCTGATTGGTGTCTTGCCTCTGTCTATCCAAATTCCTCTATCTGCAGTGATCGTGCTTTTATTGACCCTTCACAGACCTGTTTTTGTGTACGGATAATGCGTTCATTTTTTTTTTTTTTTTTTTTTTTTTTTTTTTTGTGATGCAAATACTGTTCCAAAGCTCTTTAGGATTCAAGCATGAGCTAATCATGCGATAGAAAAATAGGCATTGTTATTCGAAAATTTCGAGTTTCTGTACCTACAACCGTAACCGTGAACGCCATTTTGTTACCTTTCACACAATATTGAGCCCATACCTCTGAATAAGTATCTCTGAAATTTCATCTCTATCGTTGAACAGACTGATTCTTGGAGGTCTATATATCGGCAAGGTTTCTTTATCGTCACTGTATGTACGTGTATGTATGTATGTATAAAATTCAAAAACAAAATATTTAGTAGACAATAAAAATACTACATTGCTTTATCGTGAGAAATGTATCTAAGTAAGCACAAAAAATAGTCACTGCTACACATTATTTATAAATATGTATAAATGAGTCTTCTCAAATTTTGTTTTTGAAAGCGCAACTGCTTCATTAAACTTTTCTTCTAGCATTGTTTCATTAATAACGAAAGAATTCCTGAATAATATTTCTTTAAGTTTACTAATATACATTGATTTTCTTCTAATTATAAGTATAAAAATATTTTTGAAAAAGGATTGAAATGGAAGAATTTTTGGTGTTTCCAAAGGATAAAGAAAGCAGGCACTGATTTAGAGGTGCAAAAATCAACGTTAACACTATCAAATGAGAGTTATAAGAAGAGAATAAACTAACGCTGACTTTGTTACCACTGTCTGGTCTTTCTTCTTTCTTGCACTATACACTAATTTTAGCCTTGACTCGCAAAGAAATTTATACAAATAGAATATTCTACATCTTTTGCAAAATACTTTTTCCGATGAAAGGATAAAAATATGAAGCACTTTCTGCTGCAATATTTGTTTTTGGCTTTTATCTAACAAATGTTAAATAATATTACTAGAACAAAAACGGATTTTCTGATCAAATATTTAAAGAAGTATGGATTTGACTATGTTTCTAACTGCATGATTTTTTTTAAACAAAAGCTATACATAATAGTTTAGAAAACCTCAGTTTTTTTTTAAATATACATTGTGGTTATAATTAAACTTCCCAGTGAACAGTGCTCTATAGCTAAAACGGGCAAACGGATTGTAACCAAAATTGGTATATTGGCTATAGATGATATGGGCTCAAGGAATTTCGGTAAAGAAAAAAAAATTGGTTAAAAAATTTCACCAGGTGGCGTTTTGCATAAAAACGGCAAATTTAATGATGGAAATGGCTAGTTCGAAATATACAAACAATTTTAACATTTATTCAATAGTTTTCGGGCATTATTCACTAATTTGGGTAATATTTGAGCTGATTGCACCATGCAAAGTGCTATCTGGCGGATATTTTTTTAACTAAACGTTCTAAAAAGTTCCCTTGAGCGCATCTCGTGAATAGTCCATACGCCAAATTTGGTAGCAATCTGCTCACCGCTTACAGCTGCAGAATGCTTTTTATAGGGGAAGTTTCATTATAACCACCCTGCATATTATAAGGGGATGATAAAATTCCTTTATATATTTATAATAATCTAAACAATAAGATTGAACCGTGAAAAGAAAAAAAAAATGTCCAATATAGTAGAAGAAATCCTAAGAAATTTTGTTTATTTTTTTTAAACTATTCACAAGTGTTTTGAAACCTTCACTGTCTATCCATAATTGTATTACAAAAAAGTTTTGTATACTAAAGAAAGCAAAATCGTAAAACGTCCCCCTTTTTTATACTATGCAGATATTTTTATACAAATTTCAACGAAACTTCTGGAAAACATATCAAAGCATACAAGTACAAAAATGATTATGCTGGAATTCGAAAGTAAAATAAGGTAAATACAATGAAAAATGAGCATTTTTTTTCACATAAGGAAAAGGCATTAAAATTTTCAGAACTTCGTAACTAAATTTTGCTTTTAAAAATTCAATTCAACATAAAGAAGATTCCGATTGATATCTAAAATTTAATGAGCTTCTACAGTCATTTCTACTTTCATATTAATTCGCAAACTGTCTAAAATCGAAAATGTCCAGATACATAGACGGAACAGTGCACTGCCACATATTTCATCCGATTGTTGCGTGAATCTTGAATGTTTTATTTGCATATGAAATAAGATTACGTGACACAAATAACAGTAGCTCGGAAATAGGTTTTGCTTTGATGAGTGAATACTTTATTTCGTTCATCTATCATCATTAGCACAAGACATTTCGTGGAATATCTCAGAAATGTTCCCGCATAGTGGTTAATATGTCAAATTCGGCTAGGCGTCAGAACTATTTTGGAATGCAATATAATTATATTATTTGATGTTTTACTTGAGGATACAATTAAATGGAAATGAAAACGTGTTGGTAAGTAAAATACAAACCATTGCTTGTTATTTTTGCATGATATAATGCAAGTTTATTTGATTTTTTGGTTGATTTGTATGTTTATCAGCAATTTTATTGCAATTAGAACAATTATGTGGTAAGCTTGTGGATTAGTAATAGATGTAAATAGCATGATCGTTAGTACAGGGTGGAGCAAATAAAATTAAACCCAGGCGAGAAGATACGATTGGACTTGAAGGTCAGTCTGATCTCTACCCTAACTGTCCACCCAAGTCACCTGATCTGTCTGTGTGCGATTACTTTTTGTAGGTACCCTCAAGTCTAAGGTGTATCGCAACAACCCTCATAGTCTTGAAGAACTGCAGCAGAACATTTCTAATGAGATTGCAGCAATTGAGTCCAGTTTCGATCAGTTTGGCAGTCCAGTTTCGATCTGCCTCCTACAACTTGCTGAGCAGGGCAAAAAAGTGCCAAGAGATGAATGGTGGTCATTTTCAACATCTGCTATAGGCACGTTAGCGAACTATGTAGTATTTTCTTTCCTTTGATGTGTATCTTTGTAACCAACAACTCTGTCCTCCAGGTAACTTTTGTTTGCTCCACATTGTACATGCCAATTAAAACCGAAAACATTCATTTTTGCATGCACAAATAACTGCTTTCTCTAAAAATTCTTCTTATTTCAGATTCACTTGATAAGAAACCAAAGTTTTGAGTTCAAAAGGACTTTTAATCTTTTAAAGGGGTGAGGGGACTTGTTATCACTATATATTTTTTCTCCATTGGGAAAAAAACTCGCTTTCTTTCCATACTATCTGTGGTATCGGCAACAGTCTATGTTTCGCAATTTTTAGAATTAATGATTTTCAAAATATTCACTGTTTTTGGGATCGACCGATACATTGTACCGGCTATCGGTTACACTGGTATACGTGTCAGATAACTTTTTATTTAAAATCTTTAGTGCTTGTTTTATGTAAGAGGAGTAAATCTTTTAATTTTAAACAAAAATAAAAAAATTCTCATCACTATTTTAAATTGTTGTTCAACTATACTTAATAGATAAATAGCAACATGATGTTTTATTTTTATGTTCCTCCTCTTGGGTTTTCTTTCCCGATTCCTATCAAATAACAAATTGTCTAGCACAGCTAGGTCAACAACCGGAGTAAAGTGTTACTCGACTCTTATTACGTGAACTCTTTCCCACAGAGTTTTAGAGATTTCCAGTAAATAAATATATTTCAAAAGTTTTAGAAGCAATATTTATGATATGTTGAGAGACACATAAGAGAATTCAGCATTCAACTAAGCTACGTTCCATCTCATTTGCTTTGAAACTCATAACGTCGAAGAAACTTTCCGCTTTAAAGTTTAGAGGTAATATCACTTGAAATCTGCATTAGAGAAATGCCAAATATTTCAAAAAACATAAAGAAATTTCTTCCAAGGAACGTTTTTAATTCTAAAAAAAAAAAAAGACGTGAAGTAATAGAAAAATATTTTAACTAGAAGCAAGCAGACTGAAGTTCACGCAATGGTGACAAGTGCCAAAACAAAAACGTGAAAAAGAGATGTAGTCTTAACATATGGGGTTTTTCAAAATATTTCACCGTATTTTAACATACTAGAGGATTTTAACCTTATACGACAATTATAAACAATCACTAACCAAAACTAATTTAAAGTAAAAAGATAACTCATTTTTATTTTATGATATTATAAGTGTTCACCACGTTTTCACTATTAATACGTGGCCTCCCTGTACTTTTACCTTTACAAAAACAGCTTTTTTCTTCAAATTAAAGCTGCTACTTTCAAATTATGTTGTCAGTCAGACTGCATTTTCCAAATATCTTTGAAACAGGCGTCACACCAATATTACAGATTATTATTAAATCGCGTTGTCTTCCTGTGACGCCGTTTTTCGTTCTAGCAATCACAGAACGACCAAGCCTTCGAATTCATTACACGCCAACGAGAAAAGAAAATATTTGAGTTGTCTTTTCCTTTAAATTTTTTCTGGTAAGTGCTTGCTGACTGACTTTATTCTTTGGTTATTCCACTTGATATTTAAAGAGGAAATTAACGGTAATTTCTTATAAGGGAAATGAAAAGTTACAAAAAAAGGAAAATCAAATCATCATTAACGTAGGGTACTGGAGAAAGCTTTAAATAATTGTAAGTTTTTCATATCAATTATAAAAGTTCCAAAGGTCAAAATTTAAAGAAGTTGTGTAATTTGAAAAAATACAGGCAGAGAAATTACAAATCTATTAACAAAATTGCATAATTGTTCTGTAAAAAGAATTTTACACTTTTTTTAATCTACAGTGGTGGCCAAAATTGTGGACACTTTGGAAAATATTTTTTTAAGTTCGTATACGTATAAAAATGTTATGTTTCACAAAACGCAAACTGTTTTACATCATTTTAAAGATAATTTAATACTGATTTAAATTCAAAAAACAAAATTATAATATTTGCAACACAAAAAAATGTTAAACAGCAATAATTATCGAGATACATCAGGTATTGAAGATCGCTACGAATTATCAACAGTTTGAAGGGTAGCCTTAATATTTTATAACAGCTTCACATAGATTTTTCATTGAGCTGACGAGAGTCAGCTCAATGAAAAATCTCAGAGTAGCTCAGACAAAGTAACAGTGATTGACCTGGAAAGTTAGAAATTACAATCCACTTCATCACTGTATTTGTTTTTCAGATTAAAATAATTATAAATTTTATTCCATTGCATATATTTAAATTTAGTTTTGTGGATTGAAATAAGTATTAAATTCTCTTTAAAATGATATATGTATTTGCATTTTGCAAAACGTAGAACTTTCTACAAGCATACAAGTTAGAAAATCTAAACATTTTCAAAAAGTGTCCGCAATTTTGGCCACCACTGTATACATAATTTTCCTGTTCACACACACGGATTGTTTTAGCATGTATGGTTCGAATATATGTTTTCTTATATAACATACAAAAATCAATTATTCAAAAAACGATTAAATAACTCAATTAAGATTTTAATAGGCTCCTTAAGAATAAAGAAATGTATTTTATTTCAAGGAAAAATGATTACTCTAAATTCTAAACATTTCTATTTAGACACAAAAATGAATGCACACCAGTGGTGTAACCACGGGAGGGGGGAGGAGGGGGATTTACAACCCCCATGAGGTTTCTTTTGTCATACAAAATGTATTTTCTTCACTGTCTTATCACACACATGTATACATATATATAAGTTGCAGTAGTCGTAATCCCCACCCCATGAAAAATTTCTTGCTACTCCACTGATTCACACACAAATTTTGTAGAGTAAATAAATTTCCATACCTGCCAGTTTATTTTTATCTGAAAATTCAAAACTTGTACATAACAGGCTGCCCCAGTAATTGTAATCAGTCTGTCAACTTAATGTGACAATCTAGGAGTGAAACGAAATCAAATTATTTTATTATTTCCAAACCTAAAGATAACCAAATGTTTTTTGTTATTACTATTATTATTTATTATTATTATTTAGATCTGAAAACATTTATCGTGTAGCTATTTTTTTTCCAAATCATAGCCTAAAATATGTCTTTTGATCAGAATCTGTAGTACTACGTACACTGATATACATTCTGTTTGTAAAATAATTAATTTGGATATCTACATCGCAATGTTAAGCTTTTGTCACAATGCCACGGATAACACTATGTCCAGAAGGTTAAAAGTAAAGGACATTTTCTGGGGTTTAAATTAAATGATTTACGTATTCGCAAGCTTTAAAAAATCAAAAATCGTACTTTTAAAATTTTTATTTATTTACTAAATTAGTAGGTAAATCTCCTTACAGGTCGTACTCAATATCCCAAAATTCTTCCCGTATTCAAATTTTTATGTTTTTAAAGCTAAAAACTATTTTCCTTTGTAAATATAAAATAACTACATTAGCCTTTAAAAAAATGTAATTTTTTTTTACTTTAAAATGTCCAGCAATATTTTACTCAATTAAAAAGTTAAAAGAAAAGGCGTGCAGAATAAAATATACTTTAGATATTTTATACATGAAAATTAATTGAAATGAGTTAAATACTTATAAACTAGCTTCAAGTGTATATCCTTACACAAAACTTTTTTTTTAACATAATCATTTGCCTATCGTGTTCTTTGCATTTCCAAGCTATTGAAACTTGCAATTCCTTCAATATTCTTTGTATAACTAACTAGAATAAAAAGATGACTATAAAAAAGAATAAAAACCTTTTTATTAAAAAATAACTTCCTCCTGCTATCCAATCAGTAAATAAATAAAAATGAGGAAAGTTTTTTTCTTAATTCATGAAAGCGAATGACCTCTTGATGCTTTCCTTTGTTTATTGGGCGATCCTCTTTTATCCTTTAGATAATTCAGCCGTTAAAAATAAATTGATGATCGTATTTTCTTACTATCCAACTGCAATCCAAAAACATTTTCCTTCTACTTGTATCCAATATGTGTTTATTAATTGCATTTATACGCAACATAAATTGATATAATAAATCTTCTTATGAGACACACATTTATTTCTTTTGAAAGCGTTTTCGTTTTTTACATGAAAAACACATTTTACTTATTGTCACATACAGTTTTTTATCCAATTTGTATAATATTGTATGTTTATACATAAAAATTTCATGGGTTCAAATCTATGAAGGATTTTATGCAAGTCATCTTGAATAAAAGAAAGTACTTACAGCATCTTTCAACAAAATTATGTAAAAGCAGGACAATCATAAAATATGTACCAGCATATTGTAATTCCAAAATTTTAGCATCAATCTGAAACAGCTTCCACAGTTTCCAAGGTTAAAACTATTGTTCTAAATGAAAGAAAATGTACCTGTCATGAAGTTTTATGACTTGTAATATATCTGAGCTTTCTCATAAACAGGCTTCTGAATCTTTCTTATGCGTCTATAAAATTTTTATTGGAATAGTTTGTCATAATGGAGCTATGCCTTAATTGGATATGCAATATCACTGAGCAATTCTTTTGAAGATCAAACCCTCTGAGGGTGAAACTGTTTATAGGAAATATTATCTCTTACCATTAGAGAATGTATAAATATTGCTGCAATAAAATATAAGTATGTGTTTTTCAGACTTCCTTAAAACAAATAACTTTCGATGTGTGATACTGTACAGACTATGTAAAAATGTGGCAACCATATAAACTTTCAATAATAAGAGCGAAGCAATTCGTATGACGCGTAACATCAGTTTTTAACTTTAATTTAAAGATTTTTTATATTTTTGTTAGCTGTCCCGATAATTGTTTTTAGTCTAAATTATTATTTATATGAGCTCTTATGAGAAGTTAGTTGTCATTTTAAGATCATATTCTGATGGATATCAAAATTCCTAATCGCAGAATACATAACGTTTTTTAACAGAATTTTAATCTGAAAATCGCCTGTTTTTTTATCAAACACAGTTAAAATCTGAAATCAACATCATTATCGTATTTCTCTTTTAGCTTTTTCCCACTATCTCTTAAACACCAAAAACATGCTTGGGAATGAAATTCTTCTGGAAGCTCATTGACACTTATGTGCTCAAGTTGGGGCTGTTTATAGAGGTATAATATATAACCGTTTATTTGCGTCACATGGAGACAATGCTTGGTCTGGTATGTTAACGCGAATCAAGGTTGTTGGATTCAATGAGAGAGTTCTAAATTCAAACATACGAAACTCGCAGATATTCCGTATGAACGAATGCATTCTCTTTTAATCAACGCATTCCGCATAATACAGTTTCGAAGGCTAAGATTTAAGGTCTGAAAATTCTAGAAACAAATTTTGTTGTCTGCAAAAAGTATAAAAAATAATACTATATCTTTTTTTAAGTTAATTTAAAAGTCATGGGCTGTCGTGCTTTGAAGAAAAAAATGGAGCCAGATTTGTAACATTACACTAAAATTATATATCACAAAGGAAGTGTGAAAGATTTTGAAATTTTAAAAAGGTTTGGTTGCTCCTTCAATGCCTATATTGTACTGTATATAAATATCTGTTTGTGGCAAAGTCTTCCAAAGATGTCACGGCAATGCATACGTTAATTAAGTAAAATTATCTCATCTTTTTTTCTATGCTGCTTGTAAGTCCAAAGAAATAAAAAACTCTGTAAAAACATCATTAATAAAAGTTTTCTGTTTCTTTTCATACGATTTTCATTATAATTAATGCAATTGTAAAGCTATGACGCTTTGCATCTTCCTAAATAATTAAAAGTTTCGTATTTAAAAAGATGACAAAAATTAAACTTTTAATAATATTAATAAAAATCAAACCACAGAATTTAACATATTTTTGGCTTACTTTCTGTAAAATAACATAGTCAATATTTCTCTTTAATTAAAAGGGGGATTTTAGGATAAAATAAATAATAGTAAAAAGATAATTTCTCATTCCGCATACCTTTAGAAAGAAAAAAAGAGATAATCAGGTTTTAAGGACCTAACGAAATAATCCTATTTCTCTTAGTTATGGCATATAAATAAGGGTGATTCAGATTTGGGGCGAAAGAATAAGCTTCAAAATTTGGCTGATGCTCGTTGAATTTTATGTTCCTTTTACTCAAAAATGAAAATGCTAAAAAATTAGGAAATTTTGACTTAAATAACTACTGCCTCAAAGAGGTCAAGGTTTACTGCATTTTGTAGTATGGGGCTACAAAGGGTAGTTAAAAGGTACAAAGAAACTTTTTTTTTCCCTTTCCATGATGAGTATTGTGGAAAAGCTGTCATTAGTATACTAAGCTCATATAAAGCATTTGAAGTGTATGGGAAAATTCTTAGATTTTCCAAAGATGCAGAGAAATTTGGTAAAATGCCGATTTTTGCACATTTTTTAACAAAATCCTCCAATTTTATATTCTGCTTTCGACGATAGATACTTCAAAAAAGATGCTATTTGTGACACTTCGGTTGCTTAAAAAAATTAAATATGTAGAACAGTGCTTTGATTTGCACCCAAAATGTTTTAAAATTTCAGGAAAATATATTATTTTAAAACTTTTTAAGAAATTTTGTTAATACTGTCAAAGAACTCCATTTTATTGCGTTCACCCGTATTAACCATGTAATGAGTCAAGTATTTTGCATTTTCTTTAAATAGTTACTATTATTAATTATTTATGTGGGATGATCAGAGAAATTTTTGTGCATCTCTCAATTTGATTTGTATTCAAAAAAATTCAAACTTCCGCCGAGAAAATAGCCCGCGAGCAGCACAAGAATTTCCACCATTTCTTCCTGCGCAGAGTATTATTTGAAGTAAAACATCTGTTGTGGCGACTAGGGAGTAACTCAGATTTTTTTTCTGACGGAAGTAACGCCTAGTAAAGGAAGTCACGTATATGTCATACTCTGCGCCAAGCACGCTCCGAAAAAGAAGAAACGCTGAAAAATCTACCTTTTCGACCTGCTTTCGCCGTTCCCCGAATTCATCCTGTAAAAATACGCGGAAGCTGTTAGGGAAAGAAACGGCGAGAAAAACAGTCAAGGGCTGTATCTTTGAGACATCAATAAGCGTTTTGAAGGTACATCCAACCAGAGGCGTAGACAGAAATTTTTCATGGGGGGGGGGATTACGACTACTGCAACTCATATATATGTATACGTGTGTGTGATAATGTAGTGAAGAATATACATTTTGTGTGGCAAAAAATTCCTCATTTCCTGCCTGCAATCGAACCGAAACAGTAGATGGAAACGTCAGTTTAAGAACACTTTTCCTGGATTCTAACCCAAATTCCAGACAGAACAAGGGGATGGAACACCACAATTAAAGAGACAGTGGCTGCAAACAAACCTAAACAGCAGAGGGAAATTTCCGTTTAAGAACACTGTTGGAGGATCCTACTTCGATCCCACGAAGGTAAATTTATGGGAGGTGACACTTCTCTTAGAAAATTGGATAACGCCGTTGTTGCAAGCAGATGGCGCTACGCACAGTGGGTAACTGCGCATCTTCTGCTTCTGCGCATCTCAGGTTGTTTATATTTCCATCGAGGCGAAGTAAATGGAGATCGTTGAATTATCAGAACTTCAAAAAATTAAATACGTAGACTTATGAAAGTGATATATAGTAATTACTGGCTTCACATGTGTTTTAATTACATAATTGTCTTAGAATACTATTTGGTAATTAATATAAGCAATAGTTTCGAAGCAAAGTGATATTATTATTTGTCAAATGCCAGTTACATTGGCCGTTAGGCCATTAAACTCCTAAATATTATGTATGTCATGTCTGTTATTATTTTGCCCAAAAGCTGTATTTTAAGAAATGTTAGTAAATTTAGAAGAATGTAGTTTGTGTGAACGTAATATTTATAATGATATATATAGTGTAATGATATATATATTTATAATGATATATATACAACGGTTTAAGAATACGGGTATGTAACACCACAAAGAAACAAACACTGGCTGCAAACGGTTTAAGAACAAAATAAAAGAATAACAAATGGACACTCCGTGGATTCTAACCCAACCTCAAGACGGAGCAAGCAACGGTTTAACACCGGGATGGGACATCACAAAGAAATGCACCCTGGCTGCAATCAATCCCAACCGATCGACAGAACCTGCAGTTTAAAAACACGGATACAGAATAATAATTCGAAACCTACCAGCAGACGAAATCAACGCTTAAGAATACTGTGATAGAAAAACACAGAAAAAAATTACACTACCTGCATTCGAACCCAACAAACAGAAGAAAACATCAGTTAACGAATACAGTTAAAGTATAATACTAGGCTATGGACATTCCCCCCATTCAAACCCAACCTCCAGACGGAACAATGGTATAAGAAAACAGTTAAAGTATAATACTACAACATGGACACTTCCTGGATTCTAAGTACTAATTATCTTGAATTACCGATGATTCTTAATGGAGATTTTAATGTTAATTTTCGCTCTCAAGAATCTCAGCCGTTAGTTCATTTTTTAAAAGAAAAATTTGATCTAACTATGAATACTTCTCGACTTCAATCGACAACGCATTTCGGTACAACGATACATGCTGTATTTTCAAGAAAATTTAGAGAGTAAAATTTATGTTTCACATTATATTTACCACAAACCTATAATTTCATACATAAAAAATTATGATGACATTCAAGTACCTATTTCCAATGAATAATATGAATATTACATTTATATAATCTTTGTAAAGTACATGAATACTAAATATAATTAAATTATAATACGATATTTATTTTAAGTTTAATCATTTCAGCGATATGTGTCGTAAACGTCAAAGACGTTTTACTTCAACCGCACGTAAAGATTACACGCACACACTTTTTTTTTCTGAAAATGGTTTGCCTTTCACATTCAACAATATCTTTCTTCGGGTTAAATTACAGCATTTGTTTCCATGATTTTTTCCCTTGATGTCCTTGATTTTTTTCTTGACCCTCCTTTACATTGTTTACATAAAGGCATTTCTTTCTCTACTGTTATACATTTTCATCTACTCTTTGACAATTTTACCTGAGTATTACGATTTTTATCATTCTTATTCTGAGATTTCTATGATCCTGAAATTTCTCTAATCTGAAATCAATAAAATCCCAGTGATTCCGGATTTAAGCTCTAGAGGACTGAGTAAGGGCGAAGTAATTCGTCTCGGCTTAATTGGAAGTGTGGGTTCATACTATAGTAGAGGTAGAGGGGGATGATTTTACTCGCAGTCGTGAGAAAAATTTGCGGCTTGATTCTACCACTTTTGATTAAAGCATTGTCAAAATTTGAATATTTCATATTTCTGGACCGCTCTTCTTTTAATTGATTTAGGAAAGAACATTCCATATTTAATGAAATTTTCAAATGTGTAGAATGTATAATTTTTTCGATGTCACAATGTAATGACATTGAAGGCAATAATTGATCATTCTTTCAAAAAATTAGTAAAAATTAAAACTTTAAGCTAGAGAATCCTTTTTAGAAGAACTTTCCGATGATGCAAAAATAAAAAATGGTCGATCAATAGTTAGGAAGATGCGATCTGGTATGTGCGAAAAAATACGATTTTTGGAATAAAATAGGTAATAATTAAAAACGAGTCCAACGGTGGTCTGGGCGCTAAACTCCGTTCCCATAAGAACATTGCAAGTGAAGCAGAATCCGTGTTTGGGAGGGTCAACTCCCTCTCGGCTCCACTGCTGGGGTCCGTATACGCTAAGGGACCTGGGGCTCTACCACTATAGTATCGGAAAGCTTTTGGTAGCGAATAAATCGAGCCATCTCTTCTCATGACGTGGCAATCTGAGAAATATCCGATGTGCCCTAGCACAATCCTATCGTAAATGCTTCACTGTCGGAAATAATGCTGTTTTTTACCGACATGTGGGATGAAGGCGAAAACTTGCATTCCGGTACCGGAAAGAACAAGATGGATGGGTTTTTATCGTGTGTATCACGTTGTGTCAAGTACGTCCACAAAAGGACCGCTCTCCCTGGCACGGTGGGTCAGCGAAAATTGCACGGTGGGTCAGCCGGCTTCCACTCTTGATGGATGTCTCCGGAGTCTTCGAAAATTCTGAAGACAATCCCTTCGTTTAAGAAAAGGGGAGAAAGCCGTGTGCTTTGATTGGTTGATCGGTCTGAGTGTCCGATAGACCTTAGCATGCATAAAAATACTCGCTTGTTTTATTCGACACTCATCATGCAAGCACCAAAAGGAGAGTCGCGGCTGTTTGTCCGAAGTATTTGACTATCCGAGAGCGAGAAATATCCGTCACTGATATTCTACGATACCATGGTGCACGTAAAATCCGTCGTGGCTCCAGTGTTCTCCAGGCTCAAAGCTACTTCAGGGGGTGGCGATTTCAGGGGGTTGGTCCTTCCTCTGTAACTGGTTCAAAATTAGGTGACCCGGGCTAAAGTCGGACTTCTTCCCACTGGGGCCACTAAAAATGGAAGACGCCCCCCTCTGTCCATCGCCTCCCTATCTGGGGGATCTGGCATCGAATGCGGTTGTCAGAGGGCACAAGAAACAACAACATAAAAAGAGAGAAAGGGGATAGGGGGAAGAGAGAGTATTGAAAAATCTACACGTGCATGCAAATTTAAATGGAATGACCTACCTAAGACTAAGCTAAAATTATGCTTGAAAAAAGAAGTCCAAATTCAAACAGCATGTTCTAAATTGTTTATTGCAGAGAAAATGAACGGTATCGCTTTATGTCCGTTAATGTTTTGTATTAATATACTACCATTAATAGACAATGAAACTGCTTTGATTGACCACCTCCATTAACCCTGCAACGACAAATTTTTTAAGGCACCGATTTTTTACCCTATATACTTAATGTTAAAAGGTCCACTAGACGAGACCACACAACACTCTATAAGCGACCGGTCCTGTTTCCCTGTCCGAAAATTTTCTTGCATTCTTCCAAATAAAGTAACCAAAAACCACATCTTAAACCAGTTGCTGTTTCGCAAATCGACAGCAGGTACAAATACACTTATACATCATGCACAAACCTTGTAGGTTCGAGGAGATATGTCTAAGAAACGAGTGACTTTGCAGTAGGAGCAACGCATTTATGTGATCGAGTCACATGAAAAAGGAAATTCAGAAAGGAAATCAGCAGTTACTTTTGATTTTGGGAAAACCTAAAAAACCAAATTTTAGAGCAAATATATTTTACTACGGAAAATTCCAAAATGCATGAAGAATATCACGATAAATGCTCTTTTGTCAGATGTATGAAATAGAGAGAGAAATAGTCTCAAAAGTAAAAAAAAAAGGCGAAAAAACCGAAATTTTCAAGTATTTTTAAAAATTTATATTTTAAAAATATCTTTGCATAATTACTTATGTATTTGTACGCAATACCATAAATAACAAAACAAAAAATATCTTTAAGTAGTTTTTTCTTGGCTACTTAAAGGGTAGAATACATTTCCAAATAAAACACAGGAAGCAAAAGTTCTAAAAAAATATTATCTTTTTAAATTTATATCTGAATTCAATGTATCAAGAAACGCATTTCATTATTTTTACTGTTCGCATTATTACTTTTTTCATCTGATTTCTTTTTATGAATCAATGGTATATAATGATCATGATAATTTCCTAAAATTAGTGATACACAGTTGCAAATACTTATCATTCAAAACAACAAATTTTCTCTATTTAAAAACAGAATATGTGTGATAATAACTAATAGTATTTAGGAAATTGCATCGCAAAAGTACTGACGTAAAAATGCATTTCATTAGAAAGATCAATTGAAACAAATAACATCTTTATTATTATATAAAAATAAAAGTGCGTTTGAATAATGACATACAGAATTGTGGAATGTGCATATCAATGTTTATTCGTAAAAGGCTAATTTGGTCAAGAAAAGAAAACTTGAAAAGAACAATAATCTGTGTGTTAAAAATAATACATTTAGTTTTTTCCTTCAAAAATTAAATAAAAGGTTAGTAAAATTCATTGTATATTGAAATAATTATTTAAGAATATGACCCATTATAATACAAATTCAAGTGCAGAATACTAATGTTAAATATTAAATAATTATCTAAAATGTTACATAATTATTTTATTACTCGATGAATGTTCTAATCATTAGCTTTTATTAAGTTTACATAATTGAACTACGCTTTGTTTTTATTTATACCTTTGTAAAAGAAATTTTCTCAATGAAAGAGAAATTAATTTTTTTTGTGGAATTGCTCAATTATTTCTTAGATACTGCATGATTAGATTTTCACTCATTAATTCTTACCATTTTGTCCTTTTTAATTATGCTATTAAAAAAAAGTTGAGTTATGCGTTGCACTAAATTATGCTTTGTCTGGTTATTATTTTGCATTTAAGGAGGAAAATGCTTTTATTTAATTCAAAAGCTTTTTAAAAATTCAACAATTGTTTCGAGTCGAATACTAACAACGAACAATTAATTTGTTTTTTAATAGATGTATACGCCTGTAATAAAAGAGACATCGGATTATAATAAACTTAAATAACTTGTGATTGAAGTCTTGAAATGTTTGGTTAAACACATTTGAATTTGAAACACTATGAATAGCATAAAATAGATTTAATTTTTTTCAGTTCTATGAAATTGAGCTGTCTCTTTATTAATTAAATAAAATGCATTTATATTCATTGTTTTAAACCATTTGCATGAAAAATAATGCATCAATGCAAAGGTTTTTTTAATTACATTATTATATAAGCTAATTCGGAAGAAGATGCCATATAATAGGATGTTTTGCTTAAAATGCGTTTGCGTATAACCAAAATTGAAATGATAAGATAAGGGGGGAATGCACCATAGTCTTCAATATTTAAATGGTTATGTCTTCTTATTAATTTCTTTCCCAGTATGCATGTGACTGACAAATTTAACATTAAATAAACTCATGTAATTGTGGAATGCTCCCGCATATATATCGGGAAGATGTTAGTTATGGGTTGCGATGCAACACCACAGTAAATAAGAAAAATATGATAAACTTTGGAGTATTGCCAATGAATGAACAGTAGCTATGAAGAAACAGACAAATCTGCAAGCTTAATTATTTTTTTTTTTTCAAAATAACTTTGTTATAACTATTAAGAGTACAGGTTGAATGCTACCCTGCACGTTTCATTAAATTTAATTGATTACCACTGCAATCTTCATGAAACCATTTTTTTATTTGATGCAAAAATCCAATCATACTTGAAGACTTTTTTTTAGTGAAAAAGTATCCATTACATACTGAACAAATGTAATGCTGATCACTAATTTAATTATTATATTTAATTAAATTTGATGCTAACGAAGAAGCCCGATCTTTTTCCTTTTTTGATTTCGAGGTACTGCCTGTATAAAGTGCATAAGATCTGTAAACTGTAATAGACATATGTTATGGGCAATTTAAAATATTATATAAAACATTACGTATTATGATTATGATAATAATTATAATTGTTTTTAAATTTTTTAATTATAACCATTAATTCAATTTATACTTTGCACTATAATTTACAGTTTATAAAATAAAAAATAAAATTTAAACCTCATTTGATTTATTTCTGAACCATGTTGCACTTTCCTCGAAGTAGAGGATGAAGATGCCACGCAAGCTTGTTTTCGTATTACTGCAAGGTTATCGCCGCTTCTGCTTGCTTTATGCGTGTAACAGAATGTAGAACTCACTTATATTGAGATATCTTATTTTTTTAAATAGAAAAAACTTCTGTGTCATTTCAAATATGGGCTTAAAAACTTTACAATAGCTTTACTTAATAGCTTTAAATATGAGCAACGGAATATTTTAAGAGTTTTCTCACGATATCCAAAAATAACACGGATTAAAGACAATAAATTAAGAAAATTCTCAATCCACATGCACAGAGGGACAAGATTTCCCCATACAAGAGGGTCAGTACTATCTGTTGACACAACAAAGTACTAGCAAAATGCTAGTAATTACCCAAAATTACCTTAGTATGAATACCATATTACAAAGCAAATTTGAGCAAAATTGAGCAAAACCAAGTATCGCTACATCTCACACAGGTACTGAGGCAAGATTAATGGATTAATGATCAAAGTGTCAAGATTCCAATATTTTTAGAACTAATTTACTGGTTTACTGTGTGCATTATGCCTCTTCTGGTATTACTCAGTGAGCAATTTATGTTTTTTTTTGTTTGTTTTTATAGTTTTTTGTCAAATAAACAAGTATGCCAATTTTTTCACATTGTGGAGTAGACTTTCTTAAATCAATTCTTCTTTCGAAATTTTTGATTATGAAAATACGGTCTGACTCTTAAAACGTTGGCTTTAGGTTTTTGTTTCAACACAGCCAAAAATTACTAACAACATCTTTTATCTCATCTTCGTAGACTCTGAGAAAGTATCAGCTAAAGTTGTGTCTTAATTAATACATAAGTAACCTAATGAACCTTCTATTTCTCGGAATACTGTTCTGCAGGACAAAAATGTAGGTTTGCAAAATTTAAATTAATTTCCTCTGTATCGCACATCCATTTTACAAACATATCTGAATCAATGTGAAGTAAAAATTTTTGTTATCCTCAAATATATATCAGATGTACAAGTTGTGGAACTGTAATTAATTACTCCAATTTTGAATACATGAGCAAGATATCTTTAACTGAATACCTAAAACAATTAGTTGGCTGTCAGATCCTCTTATGTAACTTGCAGCGGAAAATATGAGTGATATAGTAGCATTTTCAATGTTTCTTTGTTCTTAGGCTTGGTTAAATTTCCGATTACGAACATATTCGCATCGGTAGTAAAAACTCCCTATAAATATAAGTTCGTGAAAAACCTACACTAATTCCACTTTTATGAAATAAAAATATTTGGGTGGGAGATAGGCTATTCCTCCGAAAAAATATAAAATTCTTAGTATCCATATTATTATAGTGATACATAATATTATAAATTGTTGTTATCTTATACAAAACTGCTTGAATTTTACCATAATACACCTTATTTGATTTTTAAAATATAGTGAATTGGTTTTGAAAAAAATCACAGATGGTTTTCAAACCAGTTTTATTTAATACATTTCGATCTACTTTAACATTAATTAAAATAATTTTTCTTTTCGTAATGCAGAAATAGAAAATTTCAATATTTAAAACATTATTTTCAAGACTATAGACTTTTCTAATCTGTTTAATATTAGTTGTAATTGCTTTTATAAGAAAAAGACAGTGTTAATACATGCATGACAATTCACTACATGTGCTACATAACAGAAAGAGAAAAGCTAAAATATGGTAAAGCAATAGCTTCTTCGTTCCAGCGATCCACATATGTGGACTTTTTCTTTCCACTGTTAAAACGATTTAAGCTATTTGTAGTTCTGAATTGACGTATACATATGCGTCAATGCTTTAATTTTGAATAAATGATTTTAACGCAGGTGAATATGTAAATCTTATACACTGACACACAGATTTTGTTTTTCTTACCATTATACAAAAGACTATTTAAATGTTATTGAAATTTCCGAAGTTGAATTTGTTAATTTTTTTTCGAAATTCATATCGCTGAAAAGAACCTTTGCGACATCGTTTACATTCAAAAGTGTCTTGACAGACTTCGTTTATGGATGATAATAACTTTTTACTATTGAAACAGAGACAGAATCTGGCGCTTTTATTCGAAAATTATTTGAAAATACGCTTTCTACATGTCATTTTTGAGTGTAATAGGTTTTCTAAAAATAGTGATAAGATTGATCTCTAATTTTAGAAGCGAGGTTTTTGTCAGGTGTGAAGAGGATGGGGACAATAACACTGAACTTTTAATGGGTATCTAATTTTAAACATTGGAAATTTAATGAATTTTAGTGTGTAACATAATATATTCAGATAATTTTACAGACAGAGCCACATGATGGCAAGAAACAACTTCATTATTCAATATGTTTATAGTGTTTTACTATACTGTATCAACCAGCAAAACTAACTTAACATTTATAAGCATATATAAATTTTAAAACCATATTCGATTACATTTAAACAATAAAACAAAAAATCCGTTTCATCTACTCTGTTATCACAATATCTTTTATTAGAAGAACTTTTTTAATAACCAGTAAATAAAGGCATAATTAATAATTCCGTTTTAACAGATTATTAAAGAGAAAATAACTGTGTATTCACACTGAATTTTACTGAACTTAAAATTAAACACACAACTCAACTAAAAAAATTCTCGGGTTAAAAATAATTGCAATTTGCCAGGCATTAACAAATTTTATAAACTACTTATCATCAAGAAAGAACAAACAACATTTCCCGTATACAAAATGCTATGTATGCTAATAAATACATTCTCTTAATTAAAATAACTTGTTTCCATTGTTTCCAAAAGGAAAAATTTTTCTAAGCGGAAAAATTTTTCTTTTTATTCAACAATTATTTTTCAAGTAGCTGTTATAAAGATCTGTTTTATGTTAGTTTTCATTAAGAATACAGAAAACCTTGTGTTAAATCTCTCTTGTCTATTTATATGTTAAGTATTTTACAGTTAAAATAATTCTCATATGGAGCAGTGAATACTTGTTCTTCACAAATAAAGCGTAATTTAAAAATATGAGATAAAAAAAGAATTAGTTTTTTTTATTAACAGTGGTTGTTTTCAGATTCATTGTTTATAAATAATTTATACATTGTTATGGAATATAAAACATAGAAGGTACAAACAATCAAATAACTATGAAACGGATAAAGTTACATCTATGGAACAAAAGACTGTACAGTATCATATGAGAGAGAAAATCAAGCTACAGCATATGATGCAGCGCATTCTCGATACTTATGATGGTGTATACTTTGAGCATATTAAATTAAATTTTATGTTTCTTCCTGTGCTTTATGAGTTAGTAAGTATATTCACACAATAATGCAATATACCTGCATACTATTCTGGACGTATGCATGCTGGTGACTGGAATTAAGCGTCTAATAGGGGGGCTTAACTGGCTGAAATGCCAGTTGGGGAGAGACGCACGATTTCTGCTAGTATACCTTTAAACAATAAAAAAAGTATTTTCATCATTCAGCTATCATTTTAAATTTGCTTCTACTAATAAGAAAAAACTTAAATGTGGCGTCTTCCCCCGAATTACCTTAAATATACTTCTATATTTAAAATGTTATTTCTTAATAAATAAAAGTTCTCTGCACCTTTTAATCGTTTTATTAATTTCTTTCACAGTTTTTATGAAAACACTAATAACTTTGAAAAACGTCTTTTGAGGCACTGTAGCCACTCTTTCATGTTAGTGCAGGGGAAGTTGAGGTACAATGAAACCAAATTTACTATTTTCTTTTCCTGTTCACAAATGTGCATGTACAAAAATAAAATTAATGGACACTTTTAACTTACTCTTTTCCCCATCTAAATGAATTTTCATGAGTTTGTAAAAGGCTTTTGCATACTTAAAAAATTACAAAAGGTAAATGTCTATCAGTGTTTCATTGTATCCCAAGTACCGGGATACAATGAAACACTTAATAAAACTTCACAAACATCCAAATAATATGAGTCAAAATTCAAAATTTCAGCATGTATGTTTTATGTACATTTATTATAATAAACATTAATATATGACATAAATATGAGACATAAATATGAAATTTATATGGAAAAAACAAATTTAATTAAACTGTTATAGCTTACGAGGAAAATATAATACATTTATAGAGGCTAGCCTGATTTTTTTTTTTTTACATTATATTAAATTTACTTATATCAAATTCAAAAATTAAGATTTCTGCTTTCCTTTCTGTACCATTTCCGATACAATTTGAGTTTTTTCCCAAAAATATATGCTTTCGAAGAACACACATATTTGAATCTTGGACTCAGTCGTTTCACTTACAAAACTTCGCATTCGTTTAAGTTTATTGCATCCCCAACAGGATACATTTATTTACATTTAGACCTTTTACTGATTCACCTTCTTTAATGAAAAAATAATCATTTAGAGCGATACTGCTTGTGTCATACATATTACTGAGAATAGCTCATAATCGGTACTGTTTGGATTATTAGCTGAAAGACAATCTCGAATGTTACCGCGTTCAGAGTCTGAAGAAGATAGAGTGCGATTTAAAAACAATTCCTTATTAAGTTTATGTGCTCGATGGAGATCTCAATCTAAATATTTAACAGTAACACCTTTATTTTAAGTGAATGATTTCACTCGGGTTACAATGAAACATGTTTCATTGTACCCCAAATTCAGACCACAAATTCAGACCACAAACTAAAGAATTTTTTACTAATTCCTAACATATATATTTTTTAATTCTGGATTTTAGAGTATGAAGAGCACACCATAGAGATCACAATATTTGAAAAATAAATAATTATACATATGGAAACAAGTAAGTAAAAAAATTACTTTTAGTAACGAAATTTACTTTTAATGGTGAAAATCCAATAATTTGCTATATTTCTTGTTGTAAAAATGCGATTGCCTCGAAATCATATCAGTAACTGGAATATGTATTTGTATAATAGATATGTTATTTTTTACTCTCTGCGAAAAATCTTATTGATTTTAGATACCATGTTTCATTGTACCCCAACTTCCCCTATTTGTATAGTTATTTGTCTATATAAACACTTTATCTAATCCTTTTGCCTTTCTTTTAAATAGCTTTAAGAAGGTATCGAGAGTTTAGGTTATAGCAGTTACCAAAATTAAGGCATTTCTACTTTTATTTTCGAAATTTTCTTATATTGCTTCAACGGTAGTAGAACTGTACTGCATATTTACAATTACTAGAAAGCCATTAAAGTTATTAAGATTTTCAAAATGCTGAAATGACGTACTTAAAACCTGCTGCCTCAATGTTCATGTTTTTTTAAAGATTTGATTACATACTTAAAAAATGTTTTGTTAAACTCAACAAAACTTTGTTGGTGCTATTTTTGTCGAATGATTTGTTGATTCGACAAAATGTTTCGTTTATTCAACGAAGTATTTTGTTGATCAAACAAAATGTTTTATTATACAACGAAATAATTTTTGGTAAAGCAAAATGTTTTTTATACAACGAAATAATTTTTGGTAAAGCAAATTGTTTTATTATTCAAGGAAATGCTTTTCGGTCCAACACCATGTTATATTTATTTAATGAAATAATCCTTTGTACCAACAAAATGTCTTGTTTATTCAAAGAAATATTATTTTGATCCAGCAAAAGCTGTTATTTATTCATTGAAATTTTTTGTTCATCCAACAAAGTTATAAGTGATGAAAATGCCGCGAAGCAACTTTTTTGTTTAATCAGCAAAACTGGATAGATTCATCGATAAAACGTATTGTGTCATTTTAGACATAGTTCTGTTTATTAGTCGTTTTTTTAATTAAAATGGTGTTCATTCAACATTGCCAATGAAAAGTTTGTATAATCTGCTTAATTTTCTATGAACGATTTATGGAAACTGATTAGTTTATTATGGAACTATAGATAGATTATAATTATTTCACATAAAGCCCACTACTTCATTCTATTGTAACAGCATCACATTCATACCAAACATATACATAAAACACACTTTTTGCACAGTTTTCCTCTTTTTGACAGGTGATGCAGTTTTTTTGTCCGCCACTGTATATGGTATTTGCTATATTTAAACAATTCGATAATCTTTCACTACAAATATAATCTAAAAACTTAGTTTGTATTTTCGGGATAAATTGATATTTTCATATAATAATTAAGGGCAAATAAAACAGACGAAAAAGCTCAAAATTTTTATTATTAAATTCTAATAATAGCATTGTGAAAAATATTACTTTCGCCCATCTGACTAAAATATTTTTACTTCCTACACGACACATTCTAACTCTATGTTTAAAGAAAGTCTTGTGAAAAGCACGCCAAAATTCACTTCCGTAACTAGTTTTTATTATAGAAGAATATGCAGAAAAAAAATTAATGGCTATAGACGTCTAAATAGTTAACACATTTCCTCTTAATGCTTTCACTGAAAACGGGAAATTTTCAAGAAGGAAAAAAAAATTCTTCGTACTTTATTACTTCTTCATTTTCTCTTAAGGAAAATTATGAAAATATTTCCTACTTGTAGAGAAAGCAGGTTTCTTTAATGAAATTACTAGACTGCAAAGTAAATATATATTTATTCTTTTTATGCAATTTGTTTCAGCATTGATGTATAAAGTCAATAAACAAAGGAGTACGGAATGACACTGAATGATCAGAAGAAAATGGGCAAAAGTACAACCTTTTAAAGGTTTTTCTTCTTTTTTCTTTTTTTTTTTCTTTTTACATTTGAAATATTATTTAGTGTCGTTTGCCATAAGATACAGACAGTAGAAATAATAAATAGTAGTAGTAGATAGGGATCAAACAACAATAAAAATAATGTCTAAATAAATTTAAAATTTTGTATTAGATCATTTACAGTTTATGTATCTAGTATAATGCATGGAAACTCTGCTTCATGCAAACTTTTTCTTGATAACGGGAATTTAAAAGAATAAAATTAGGCTAATAGTACTCATTTCCAACTTTATTTCCTATACACTCCCATAAAAAGTTGTAGTGTGACGGGGGCCACAGAGGAAAATAAGTGACTTGCTTGACTAAAAAAGAAAATATGACCGTAGACACGGTGTCGTTGGCAATGGCAGTGTTGGACATAGAAGCAAGATGGGCAAAATTTCCCCCAATAAATTGCGAATATTTATGGGAAGAACATGTTCGAAGGAAAGTTGTGCAAAAAGGGGGCTAACCAAGGGTCAGGCGTTTTAAATGTGAACCCAAACTAGTAGGCGAATGGGAAAACGACGGTAACACCTCCTAAAAAAAATCAGGAACCGTAAGGGGAGTTAAAAGAAAAATTTTGCAAAGGGGAGGAACCAGAGCCAAATAAATCCTAAATGGAGGGGAAAATGCCTGAAAAAACATAAAAATTAAAAAAATATGATATCCCGAAAAAGAAGACGAAAAGGGAGCTTTAAAATTATATAGATGAAGAAAAGAGTACGAAGAGAGGGGAGTTCTGCTGAAGAAGCCTTCTGCTGAATCTATATGCATAACCGCGGTACCCAGGGCCGAAAACTGTGCCTGTGCCTGACTGGCATCCTGAGCAGGATCACCCGAGTGTGTGCTGAGGGTACCGAACGCCGTGCTTGGGCCTAACCGCCATACTGAGCCGAATCACCGTACTCAATGAGCCGATTGCTTTGCTGAGGAGCTTCATAGGATGCCTAACCGACATGACAGATAAGGACCCTGTATGCCGCTATGGGCCTAACCGCCCTACTGAGCCGAATCACCGTACTCAATGAGCCGATTGCTTTGCTGAGGAGCTTCATAGGATGCCTAACCGACATGACAGATAAGGACCCTGTATGCCGCTATGATGTACGGCCGATCAAAGGACAAGTTATTGTTTTGGCTATTACTGAGCCGCGTCATATCTCCCCGCTAATTCATTAAATTTTAAGTAATGGATAAAATTGTCAACCCTTTAATAAGTGAAATAAAAGGAGTATAGAGATTGTAAATGAATTTAATTTGAAATTGTATATAAAATTAGTTAGGAAACTCAAATTTGTTTACTTTCTTAAGAAGAGATTTTAATATTTTATTTTAGATAAATTTTAGAAGATTTAAATTCCTTTAGGCCAGGCTGCATATTGGAGGATTTTCAAAAGGTAGGATTTGGGGATATTGCGGGCTATGTACTGAATAAAAAACACTAACGAGCTGGTTAAAAGAGAAAAATAAAACACTAGAACCATTTCTCTACGTGAGGTTGCAAGGTGTTCATAAATTATACACCTGATTGTGAAATCAGATTAAAACGTAATTTTACAAGTATGAGGAAATGAGTTGTATCAATATAATTTTTAGTTCAAGTAATTCCATTTGTTCTCGTTTTTCATTTTTCCGAATGGCAAGAAAGTCTGAAAAAGCAATATGCTTTCTCTGACCTATCCAGGAGACAGGTTAGGAGGCTTCAGTATCCCTATCGACCCCCAATAAAAATTCCTTGTTTCAAAGTAGCATTTTTTTTCATTTTATTTATATCAAATAGATATTTCTATTAATTATCTTAACATCAAAACATTAATATATCCGTTATTGTGTATGTTCTCTGGTTACGGGAAAAGAAAATTCCGAAAAGGGCTCAGAGGCGATTTAGCCATGAATTGTACAAAGGACACGCTTTATAGTCTCTGAGTAAGTAATAGCGATTTTTTAGATATCTGTATACAATTATATTCATCCATAGAATTTTACACATAATTTTGTTCATTAAGTCTTAACTGTGCGTGTTGTGTGTGTGTTATTGTTGTTGTTGCTGTTGCCTATACCAGTATGATAATTGGTAGATTATTGCTAAAGTAAATTTGCTGTTTTTTTAATTATTAAAGTCTTAATTGATTAAATTTTCAAGTAAAAAGATTAGAGTCGTTTTTAATTCTCATAGGTGTAATTTAAGAAAACACCTAGCTTAGATTCATATAAAATGAAGCATAAAAATGCGTGAAGTGTCGCAAGCAAAAAATATTTACCCGAAAACTAGAAACAGCACTTTACCAAAGAACGTCTATAACTCTAAAAAAACACTGCTCTACTGGTACATCATAAATTGTTTTAAAAAATGATGTGTTGATTTGTGTTCAAAACACGATGCATGAAATTTTGGCTAAGTACGAGACACTTGGCTACACGCTTAAATCTATTGAGTAAAATAATAATCAAACGGAATATATTTTTACTCAATTTTTGACTTCAAACAGCCATTCTCCCGATTGAGTAAAATTTGCTCCATTAATCGACAAAAATCAATGGAGCGAAAAATTCTCAATTTTTGAGCATTATACAACAGCTCCATTTATGCTAAATTATAATCAAAAATGAGGAGTGTCTGTCCGTTTTTGATTAATATAGCTGTACTCAATTATGATTATTATTTAAACTATAGAATGAGCGTTTTTACAAAATCAGCCCTTTTTTAATTAATATATCTGTACTCAATTAAGATTATTATTTTAAGCTATAAAAAGGGTGTTTTATTAAAATTTGCTGTTTTTGATTAATATATTGAATTATTCGTTTTCTTCATTTTTTATTATCAGAGCTGTAATCTATGATTATAAGCCCGAGAAAATAAATTTTAAATCAAGGCAAATACATTACATGTATCTTAATACACTATAAAAAAGTATTTTTTAATAAATAGAATATAATTTCACTATAGTCTCTAGGGTACTTACGTATTATCCCGGCGGTCATTCCCGCCAAACTGTTTTTTCGTCAAATGAGTTGCCAAACTGTTGCCAATCGTATGCAAAAACATTAATAATTTCATGTGCCCGGTATTTATTTCGGCAAAAAATCGCTTGACTTGGCGGACCGCCGGGATAATACGTAAGTACCGTCTCTAGTTATAAAACGAATTCACATTACAGTCAGAATACAGAAATGCAATCATGGTTTAACCAGCTGTGAGATATAATTAAAGCAGCAACCAAATTTATTGACATGAAAAAGGTAAAATATTACTTACTCACTTTGAGTGGAGATATTATAACTTCATTTGTTTTACAACAGCTTTTTATAATCCAATCGTAAAAAACTGTGTCATAAAGCGAAATCTTTACCTAAAGCATCTTCTCCATATCTAGGCTGAATTTATTTCACAACTCTGAATATGAAAGAGATGCATTTGGTATTCGGATATAAAACCAAATTATCACAAGCGAATACACACACAACTAAGCCGTGGGCTACGATGCCCGCGTTTGTAACTATGAACCGTTATCCGTTGAAAAGCGTTGGTCACGTGATAGTAATAGGATATGGGTCGTGGGAGAGAAGAGACAGACAGAATACTCAAATAGACAAAAATATTGTGAAAATTGAGCTAAGTAGAATCTAGCGAATCGGGAGCATTGAGGGGAATTGAGGAGATAAGAAATTATTGCCTTTAATGAGTATTTTTTAGCGTAAAAGGATTTAAATCAGCCGATAAGAAATTTAATCAATAAAGGAGTGTTAGTTTTAATCGATAGATTTAAGCATGTAAGTTCTTGCGATATAGTTTTTATTTATATACGATGATAACTAAGAACTGTTGCTGTCAAAATGGTTTTCAAGTGCTAGTTCAATTTCGTATCTTCCTCGTGGAACTACAGGCATGTAAAAATAATAATAATAAACAAATAAAGAAAAACAAAGAATCTTCGTTCAAAAACATAAATAAATAATAAAGACTCAACGTGTAGTTTTGAATAATGATTAGTAATAAAATGAAAATCATTAAATTGTTATTCATACTTATGACATTTTGAGTAATTATATCTGTCACTACCTCATTATGCAAAGTACTCTAACCAGTCCAATAAATTCTAGCTACGTTAGAAAATTAATTCTTTAAAACATAGAACAACGAGAAAGATTTAAATTGCGTGCAAGCAATTTTTGTGCTTAATTGTACTACTGCTCGTTTTAAAAGAATTATTTTACACTATAAGCTTGATAGTAAAGGGATGAACTGTAAAAGTTATGAAACAAAAATAGCCATATTCATGACAATCCTCATCTCAAGGGATCTGTGACTTTACCAGATTGGCAATTAACGTGTCTAAAAAATAGATAGTAGCAGTTTCTAATAGCCTTACTTAATCTCGAAAGCCTTAAAACACTTTAGTTTTAACATCGGAGTGGAGAATATATAGCTTACATTTTACGCAACAAGGGTAGGAGGTATTTATTTCTTAGTATTTCTTAGTTTGTGTTTCAGTATAAACAAAAGTTAGTGAAAAACTTTTAAAGAACATATAAACAAAGATACCAAAATTTTTCTTTGAAGGTAGACAAGGCGAGTAATTTGCCTTAAGCTAAAGTATGTCCTACTTTATTTTTCGTAAATAAAAGGCAATGGGATTGTTTGGAAAGAAATAAAATGCGTTTTCTCCTGTGTATAGCTTAGGTATATTTGTTTCCGAAGTTAAGCCCCAAAATTAAAATGTTTCGCTAACAAATGCTTCAGAAAAACATATGACTGCGAAATGACGCACATCTACAAAAATAGATATTAACACTACGTATGCTTTATATATTTTGATCAGTTCAGTGTATTTTCGAATCTGCAAATGTATTTCTAATCTTCATATTTTATATATGCATATATATATAATTCACAATCTTCAAAAAAGTCCGTTAAGATTATGCAACTATTTTTCTTATTATTAAAATTAGGCTGTCTCTCAGAATTTGTCTAGAAAGCAGCGTCTTGGAAAACTTACGTCTTTGTTATTGCTGTGCTAAAAATATTTTAAATAAAAATTCAAATAAAATGTGCTTTTATATGGCCTATACCATAAGAAAACGATACGCCCAGAACACTAAAAAAATATTTAAAGGCAAGCAATTTCTTCGAATTGTTGCAGAAAACTGTTTAATTTTCTTTTATTTTACACTACTATCCGAAATACCCGTTTCTTGCACATACCCTATTAGCACAACTAGTTCAAAAAACGTTCAAATTAAAATGGAAACACGTTTTTTGACGTTAAAAAAAGGGGTTTTAAACGTCTTTTGGACTAATTGTGCTACTGGGGTATAAAGTTAGACCCCGTTTTTAACAAAAATGCAAAAATTAACTTAATTGGCATTTCAGAAACATCCACATCCCCGATTCAAAAAAGTGACCATAAACATCTGATGAAGTTCAAGATTTTGCATTTCAAAGCAATGAGCGTATTTAAACACAGGACCACAACTCGAGAAGGCGGCGGGGGGGGGGGGGGGATGAAACCTGGCATCTGCCCCCGAGGCCATGTTAAGGGAGGCGCCAAAGTCCATTATGGTCCATGGGGAGATAGAGAGGGGCGCCTTACTTAAGGATTGTCAAGGATCACGTAAACTCGAAATTCGATGGGATTTTTCCCCAAGGACGGGTAATCACCTACCAGGCGTTCGCCACTACTGATGCCCGAAGTAACGGCCATTTTATTATGGGGCAGTCAGTAGGCAGCCAAAATTACCCCCTATGAAGGGACGGAAGAATTAATACCTAAGTCCAAGCCGGGAATCGAAACCGTAACCAAGATGTGATAGAATGGTTCATTAGCCACTACACCACCACTAAAATGTGTTCGTATACAATGAAGAGCCATTACATTATAACCACCAACACATTTTTCAATGAACTCGTCTGGATGACATGGAGAGCACATAATTAAGTTGGAAAGGTATTTAACCGTTGCTGGAGAAGGTAAGACATCATTCTTGCACTTACGTTTGTGAGCGATGGGAAAGGCTTTTTATCTAAGCATATTTGATAGAGGGCAGATTGTAATGGTCCGAAGACTCGCAACGAGTATCTCCAAAACTGCACGACTTATCGGTTGTTCACGATTTGTCGTTCTTAGTATTTATAAAATGTGGATGAATGACGGTGAAACCAGCAGTAGACGCCAAAATGTTGGGCGGCCACTCATCATCAAAGAAAGAGGATACCGGAGACTGTCCCATTTTGTTGATACAACAAGAATATTTCTTTGAAATAGAGACAACCAAAATTTTGTTGAATCAGCAAAACATTTTTTGCAGTGCGTGTACAGAACAAAGTTTCAGATATAGCTTTTATTTCTGTAGAAAATTGGTGGTTTTTTTTTTATTATTATTATTATTCAGAATATTCTTCTGCAGAATGCTCTATCGATTTCAAATTTTTCAAAAGAGGAGATTGATATAATGTGCTTGAATTAGAATATCCAAGTGCACTTTTCGGGTCAACATAATGAAATTTTGTTAAAACATTTACAGTAAATAGTGTTCCAGAAAACTGTTTGATTCCTGGGTTCGTCGTTCTAAATCCCAGTAGGTGTAGAAAGTTCTAGTAAAGAGTCTACTTTTCAGGATGGAACACGAACTTAACTGCTTCTAGAACTTCGTCGAACAATCATCTCTACAAAATTCACAAGCACAATCAGCCAGTAACGTTCTTATAATAGTCCGCTTGGTATAGAAGCGTTTCACAAATGCTGTATTTCTCACACAAAATTAAACACTTCCACAAGCAAAAAATCATTGGAAACTTACGATGGAAATAGTAAATCATCCCTCAAGACTCAGCAATGAAGAATTCACACACAGCACTTTAAAACAAGGCTTCAAAAACCAAGCCAACTATGGCACAATTCACAGAGCAAAACAGCGTACTCATCGGAAGCTCGATAACAACAGACTGGATATCTGTCATACCTGTATTCATAGGTGCCACAGAAGCTATTATAAATTTCTGGAAGAAACCATTTCTCGAAAAATCCCCGTATAGCGCAAATTTTGATTGCGTAATAGAGTAGTATTAAGCTATTATGTGATGCAGTAAAACTGCGTTTACAGGCCCCATTGAAAAAATAGTGACTAATGTCCGAAATGTCCCCGAGATAGTCGACTTTTTGGCGAAATATCACCAAATTTGGCGCCAAAAATAAGTCCCCAAAAGTGATATTAGTTAAAGCCTACGAGCAATATTTCTCGATATTTCTAGAAAACCCTATATTAAAACTAGAAGCGCCAGAGCAGTCATTTTGACTGTTTTCGCCATTTTAGCTTGGATTCCAAAAAGACCCTTTGCTTTAGGAAGTCATAATTTTTTAATTCTCCTAAAAAACCTTGAAAATTATTGGCACCAAATATGCATTGAATGAAAATAAAATTAATGGAAATATTTTTATGTATACCTAGAAGCGCCACGAGCAGTCATTTTGACTGCTAAGGAAATTGAGTTTATATCACGCAGAAAAAAATCTTATCATGAACAATCATTTCCACTACATATTCCTTTCATTCACTATTTCTCTAATCCATGAAATACTTGTCATCTCCCGCCCCTTTCCCCTTCCCTAGCCCCCCCCCTCCTCCCGCTCCTGTTTTTCGTTCACCACTTTCTTGAGAACAAAAACATTTTATCTATTTCCTTTCAATGACTTTCACCTGCCGACCAAGCTACCCTTTTCCTGAAATGTACAAGTCCATACTCTGCAGTAGTTGAGCGAGTTTATGTGTGTTGGTCACTTCTTTCAAACACACAATAATGGCTACTCGAAGACGGCGTCGTCTTAGTCCAGAGGAAATTTTACAACTTTTACAGGATTTATCTGAAAATGAATGAGATGTTGAAGAACATAACATTGACATCGATATGGATTACGAGGTTCAAGAAAACACCGAGACAAAAGGCAGTTCTGGTGATTCTGAAGAAAATGTGGACGAGCCATTATCAGTGCAAAATACTTAGCCCATCAGAGTTTCTACATCAAAAATTCCGTCATCAGTACTTGCTGCATCTACTGAAACAGGTAAGAAATACTTATATTCTTATATTGTTATTTTTTGGAAAATTTTCTGAAATACTTGCATTTAGCAAAATATTAAAAATAATTTATGGTTAATTTTTTAAAAATTAATTTAGCAAAGTATTTCAGACTGCTTAAGCAGTCTTCTACTTCAGGACATGGATCGAGAAGAAGATGTTATTTTCAAAATCATAAAGAAGGGTCATGTATGTCTCGAATGATGGAACTGCGTGGACTGTTAAATCTGCTACACATACAACAAGTGGAAAATATGCAGCTCAAAATGTTCTCAAGGAATCACCGGGTCCAACACCATATGCAAAAAGAAATGTTGGAGACAATGTAACGAGCGCTTGGAGATTATTTATAGATGAATCCATGTTACGCCTTATAAAACAATGTACAAAAGCAGAGGCAGATTTGAACAAATGAAGAGAACTGGTCAATAACTTTAGAAGAGCTTGATGCTTTTATTGCTATTATTTATGCTAGAGGAGCATATGGTTGCAATAATATAGATTACGATTTTCTGTGGAACAATACTTGGGGTCCTCCTTTTTTTAAATAAACAATGACCCATAATCATTTTCGAGATATCATGAAAAATCCAAGATTTCATTTGAAGTCAAAGAATCAACGTTTAGAAACTCATAAGTTTGCTGTGTTTTCAGACATCTGGAACAAATTTATAGAAAACTGTGCGCTTTCTTATAAGCCAGAAGAAAATCTGGTGGTGGATGAACAACTTCCAACAATCCAAAGTTAGGTGCAAATTTATTCAATATATGCCGAAAAAACCAGATAAATTTGGCATTAAATTTTGGATGCTAGTTGATGTTGACTCAAAGTTTATGTGAAATACTTTTCCATACCTTGGAAATGATAACGCAAGACATGAAAATGAAAGCCTTCCTGAAAATATAGTAATGCGCCTTCTGGGCCCTTATCTGAATACAGGTACAAATGTGACAGCGGAAAACTATTTTTCCTCGCTTTCATTAGCTAAAAAACTTAAAATGAAGAATAAAAGTTTCGTGGGGAGAGTAAGAAGACATCGAAAAGAAATTCTGCATGAGATCAGGAAATCAAAATCTCAGCTTTACGAAACAGTTTTACTGAAAAATGGAGACACTTCACTGACAGTCTGTCAGGGTAAAAAGAATAACAATGTCCTGCTTCTAAGTACCTTGCATACAGATGTAAATGTAGAGTCACAAACTGTGAAAAAACTTCCAGAAACAGAAGAATTCTACAGCAAAACCAAATGTGGAGTCGTGACCAAATGACACGTAAATATTCTGTGCGGGCTGCTTCCCGTAGATGCCCCGTGCATATTTTCTATAATATGCTGGATTTGGCAGGAACTAATGCCTACATTACCTACCGAGAATTGAGTGGTAAGACTAAACAAGGCATAACTTCCTTATTCAATTGGCAGAAGAATTGAGAGAGAGTCATTTGAAGAAAAAGACAAGTGCACAACTACCCTCAGAAATTTCGAACACTACTAACAAACTCTCAAAAAAGAGACGTCAGTGACAAATTGGATTTTGTAAGAACAACAAAACAAGTAATATGTTCCAGAAATGTTCACATTTCGTATGTGGTAAATGCCCTTCCAGCATTGAAAAAATTCTAATATGTAAAAATTGAGAATAGCATTAATAAAATGAGTTTTATTAAAAAGTAAGTAAAAATAATTTTTGTACCACGTATTTTAACGAAAATTAACATTTTATTCTTTAAAAAAGCTTTTAAAAATACCATAAACCTTTTGTATTTCAATAAATGTACGAGATTCTTTGAGCAGTCAATTTGACTGCTGCTGGCGCTTCTAGGTTGGAAGAAAGTGGCGCTTCTAGTGTTAATCAATGGAGAAACCCAAAACTCCGTATATGGCGTTCTACTTAATGATGAAGCAAAATGCAAAATTTAACGATTTGACGCGTATAATACGAATTTTAAATTATTTTTAGCAGCCGGGAGGCTGAACATACTGAAAATTCGTAACAATAATAATTTAATCATGCTTTGTTTCGAATATAGAGCGTAAATCTGACGTGTATGAAGCTGAGCGGCCCGCATACAGCAAAATGAAAAATAACATGATAAAAAATTAGTGCTACATTAGTGCTAATTAATGTTAGAGCCTCCAAATTAGTGCTGCTTATTCAAGCGAGTAATTCACAATTTAATGTGGTCCGGCTATCTTAACGTCAAGCTGGCCGGCCACATGCAGAAGTTGTTTTTTCTGGAATTTTAATGCATGAAAAATGAGCGCTATATTAGTGCAGACTGAATACCAAATTGCAGAATTTTTGCTGCATATTTAAAAAAAAGTTATTAAATAACTAATGTGGTCCGGCTATCTAGACGTCAAGCAGGATAGTCATACAAAAAAAAAATTTTTTTCTGGAATTTTAATGCATACAAAATTAGTGCTATATTAGTGCTCACTTAGAGACATATTACAGAATTCGCTCTGTGTATTTAAAAAAGTTAATAACAATTTAATAGGGTCCGGCTACCTTGACGTCAAGCAGACCGGCCACATAAAGAAAAAAATACTTTTTCTGGAATTTCACTGCATACAAAATTAGTGCTATATGAGTTCTGATTGAATACCAAATTACAGAATTTTTGCTCCTTATTTAAAAAAGTTACTAACTATATAAAGTCTTCCGGCTATCTTGACATCAAGCTTTCCGGCCGCATTAACAAAAACATTTTTTAAAATTTAATGCATACAAAATTTAGTGCTATATTAGTGCTAACTGATTACCAAATTGCAGAATTCGTGCTTCGTATTAAAAAGATTTATTAAATAAGTAGTGTGGTCGGGCTGTCTTGACGTCAAGCTGCCCTGCCTCATAAAGAAAATAATATTTTTCTGGAATTTTAATGCATACAAAATTAGCGCTATATTAGTGTTAACTGATAACCAAATTGCAATCTGTGCTGCGTATTTAAAAGCTACCGAATTACAAAGTTCGTGGTACGTATTTAAATAAGTTAATAACAATTTGACGAGGTACGGCTATCTTGACCTCAAGTTGGCCGACAACATAAAGAAAAAAACATTTTTTTCTTTACTTTTAATGCATACAAAATTAGTTCTATATTAGTGCTAACTGATAACCAAATTACAGTCTATGCAGCGTCTTTAAAAACGTTAATTACCATTTAATGTAGTCCGGCTATCTTGATGTCAAGGTGACCGGCCACATAAAGAAAAAAATTAATATCAGGTTGTAACGAAAGTTTTCCGCCATATCTGCCTGAAAAACTAACTTCTAACTCCTTAGATAACTGTATTTGAACTTTCGGTACCAAACCTGCACAGTGTCACATTATACAACAATAGTACTTAAAGCTGTACTCATAATTTGTTGATATTCTAGAGCTGACTTTTTGCAACACAACTGGAAGTTAATGATGGTTCTAATCCTCTAGAGCTATAGTTCCATTTGGAAACACCATGTACTTAATGATAACTATATTTTTCAGAGATTTCACAACACATTGTTATAAAGTAAGCCTCTTTCTTTCAAATGTCAAAAATAGTTCGACAAAATATGAGCAAATACTCCAATGCGAACTGTGTTCTGACGATGTTTGCGGTGGCGGGAAACTTTCGTTACAACCTAATAGTTCTGGAATTTTAATGCATGCAAAATTAGTGGTATATTAACTCTAACTTATTACCAAATTACAGAATTTGTGCTCCGTATTTAAAAAAGTTATTTAGATTTAAGTGTTCTCCGGCTCTCTTGACGTCAACCTGGTCGCGTACATAGAGAAGTTTTTTTCTTAATTTCAATGCATACAAAATTAAGGCTAAATTAGTGCTAACTAATTTTTCAAATTTACAGAATTTGTGTTCCATATTTTAAAAAGTTAATAAGAATCCAATGTTGACCGACTGTCTGGACGTGAAGGTGGCCGGCCACACACTAAAAAATTATTGTTTTTAAAATTTTTATACATAAACTATTAGTTCTAGGGTTGAAATTGGCAAAAAAGCAGAAAAACCAAAATCATATGCGAGCAAAAATTTATATATATGATATTGGTATGGGTGTAAGATATTTTAAAAAGCAAAACATCAGGACATGCTACATAATAAAAATACTGCACAGTTATTTAATAACTTAATTATTTTTTCTTTAGTTATTCAATCATTTACATTAAAAGTTTAGTTAGTAAACTTTAACACACCCTCAAGACCATTAGAAAATACAAAATTTCACATTAATACTTATTTACCATCTGTACATCACTGAGATGCAAAATTCCCCCAAAGAAACTGTGAGAAGAGTTTTCTTTAATAGCCCTGATGCGCAATGATATTGTAACTTATAAAGTGAAAAGAGGTAGGGATTTGCGAATAATAATTGAGTTTTTTAAAAACCCACAACTTGATAGAAATATGGAAAGTCATAATTATCCATAGCCTAATTTATATTCTATGATAAATAATTTTTAATATACGAAACCAACGTAGGAAATTTCTCTCTTGCTCGAATACTATTTTTGGAGAGTGTACAAACGATGGGTACCCTTCTTTTAAATTCTCTAGTGGGGAGGGGCTGGCGAAATGCTATCCTTCCACAAGAAAACGCTTATAGTCAAAATGCCAATGAGGTACAAAACTAATGGCACCGTTTATTTTTGAAATTCGTTAGTGGGGGGGGGGAGGAGGGCTATCATTTCTCCACCCTTCGACTTTGTTAAATGGTATTCCAATATACCTAGCTTTGTACCTCGATATCGGCATCGTTACAAACGATACAAGATTTTTGCGGTAAATTCAGGTACGATCGAAGTACAAACGAATGGCATAGCTCAAATTTCAATTTGCGTTGAGCGGTGGCATGTGGTCGACTTTCTTGAATGGTGTGCCACTGTATAAAGAAAGCGATGCATCTCGATATTGGTATCGGTACGAATGAAATTTCTTGCGGTACATTCCTGTATAAACGAATGGCATAGCTCAAATTTGCAACTGTCATTATGGTTGGGCTGGTGAAATATAGGTTAAAATCCAGATCTAACTTACAAAAATGTAATAATTTTGTAAAAAAGAAATCGATATATAAATTTAAAATAGTACTCTATTTTTAATCCTTCGGCATTGGAGATTTAAATAAAGTAAAACTGAAGAAAATATTTTCAATCACAAGCACAATGGGAAAAGACTGAAATTGGAATATTCGCATATAATTTTCTGTGCATGATGCAGTTTAACAGAAAAGGCGGTTTTTCCCATATAAAATGCAGGCATAATTTCCTTCTTAAAAAAAAAAAAAAATATGTGAATTAGATGTTCGGCAACTATATTTTCCCTGCGTTTTCTCTGTTTTCGTGAAAATGCTTCCCTTTCTCTATTTATTTATTTATTTATTATTACTATCTGAATTTTCCCGATCGCTTAGAAACTCTGTAAGCGGGATTTTTGTCATATACGAGAAAGATTTTTAAAATTCGAAGAATATGGAAAATTTTAAAAAAATCTAAGAACGTCCAAAATTTGCCTAAATTCGGAAGAATCTCATGCTGGTGGCTCTAAATTACTGCCAACTGAATATTAAATTATAGAATATAATTCTATGTTCTAAATAAATATATACATATATATACATATATATATATATATATATATATATATATATATATATATATATATATATATATATATATATATATATATATATATATATATATATATATATATATATATATATATATAATATATATATATATATATATATATATATATATATATATACAAATATATATATAGTACAGAATTTAACGTGACCTAGCTATTTGGCGTTAAACTGCTTAGCCACATATTTAAGAAAGAAAAAATAATTCTTAAACATTTTTTAATGCAATTGAAATTGGTACTATATTGTCCGATTGAATACCAAATTAATAGACTAGGTCTGTATATTTAAAAGAAAATAATTAATTAAAGAATTTAATTAGTCATTGCTATCCTGGCATCAAGCTGCCCGACCACCCGCCGAGTTTTCTGTAATTTTGATAGATATTAGGCTAAAAAAATGTATTTTTATTTTACTTTTATTTCTTCTAATATATTTCAATATGCACATTGTACATATTTCTTTAAAATGAAGTCGAAAATTTGTTTTACGTGACACTGTTATTTTTAGAAAAGATTTTTACTCAAAATTCTGTGTATACTGCTTCCACTCGCAGCTACTTTCGTTTTATTTATATAGGGTAGATGCACCAGTTATTACACTTTAAGAGCAAAACATATCTTAAAACATCATTTTTATTCACTTTCTTAAATGCGGAGCACAAATACTGTAATTTGGTAATTAGTATTCACTAAAATAACACTAAATGTGTATACATTAAAATTCCAGAAAAAATAATGTTTTCTGTATGTGGCAGGCCAGCTTGGCATCAAGATACCGAGCCATATTAAGTTGTTATTAACTTTTTTAAATACGCAGCACGAATTCTGTAGTTTGTATTACTTCAGAAGTACTCAGTTAGCACTAATATAGCACTAATTTTGTTGCATTAAAATTCCAGAAAAATAATTTTTTCTTTATGTGGCCGGCCAGCTTGGCGTCAAGATAGCCGGACCACATTATTTCTTTAATAACTTTTTTTTAAAAGGAGCAAAACTTCTGTAATTTGGGATTCAGTCAGCAGTAATATGGCACTAATTTTGAATGCATTAAAATTCCGGATAAAACAAACATTTCTTCATGTCACCGGCCAGCTTGACGTCAAGAGAGCAGGACCACATTAAATTGTAAATTACTCGCTTGAATAAGTAGCACTAGTTCGGAGGTTCGAGCACTAATTAGCACTAATTTTTTATCCTGTTGTTTTTCATTTTGGGCTATGTGATCCGGCCAGCTTGACACACGTGTAAATCTGATATATTATGTTCGTCACATTTAACATCTTTCTAAGAAGTAATTAAAATTTCAGTTTATCTCTAACCACAATTCTCTCTCGAACTAAGCTATCATTTTAAGCTTTTGGAAAGTAAAAAGGAAAATTAATTGAAATTACATACTTAAATTCGAGGTACTTCAACATAAAGAATCCGTTCACAGAGCATCTAAAACTGTATCTGGAACTTATAGAGGAATAAATAAATGCTGTTCGAAGAATTGTCGACGACATTAAGTGTTCTCGGTAATTGATCTCTGCGAAAAATTATTATTCTCATTATTCACTCCATCAAATAATCAGAAACCTAATCCTTTGATGGCAAGTAAACGTTGTTTTTCTGTGAAACTCAATGTATACAAGAAAACTATTCAAACAAGATGAACACATCAGATTTATTTTTTATTTCTGCACGTAAACTTGAAAACATTAATTTTACACAGAAACTCTTTGTAATAGCAAGTACACGTGCTGTCAATATTTTTCGGAAGGTGTGATTGCAGTTGAGGTAGAAATATTAACCCTTTGACGCTCAACCATTTTCAGATTTATGTAGAAGAACAATTTTATATATTGCCCAGCGATGAAAATATACACCCTTTGCCATCACTCGAGTTAATTTTCACAACATTCGGTCGATTGAATTGCCCGTCACGTGCTACACATCCAAAAACTTTTGCCACAGCCGGCGGTGTGGGCTGCATTTTATCCATGTACCTTATACCAAATAATTTTTCAAAGCATAATGAATCATAATGACAAAAGTTGACTAAAATTTATCGCATTTCTTCAAGATTACAGTTTAAAAAAATATTTTTCAAGCTAACACTTTTAAAGAAATATTTTAAATTATTCAAATAGTGGCATATCTTACAAATCGAAAAGTAAGTTCTTGCTTGAGTAACTTTGAAGAAAAATAAATGCATTTTCAATTGCTAATCTTAAGCCATTTTTGTGTATTTTAAGTACTCATACCCTGTGCAAACGTGTTCAGTAGATGTCAAAGATTTTAAGATACATTAAAGAAGCTGTGAACGATCGATATAATTTCACTAAATTTACAAAGAAAACTTTCACGTGAGAATACTATGATGGTTTGGTGCTTATTGATTTATTTTCCTCGTAAATTATATAAACACAAAGTCTTAGATTCTTTGAAAACATTTTAAGTGAAAGCAGATCGATTGTTAAAAATTATTTACTTCCATGTTTTCATTATATAGACTTTTACAATATTCGATTGTGTATTAATTTATTTTTAAAACTAACCGTTCCTGTAGACTAATAATAGCAATTTCTGAAAACTTTCTTTGAAGAGGAAAAGGTCATAGAAATGATGTTTCGGCGGATAGATTTTCTGAAGAAAGAATGCCTTCAAAATAGTCAACAAATAGTGCACTACAAATTTAAATAAAAAGGTAATTTCCAATTTTACATGACGAATCTTTTAATTAATTATTTTTCAGCATGAATGTTGGTATTGCTTTAATTAATTTAGGTTTAATTATAGTTAAATGCTGAAATAATTACTTTAAGGAGAAAAAAAGCCCTTTGCTGCTCTAATTTAAATTTTATGACGCATTAATACTTGTATATTACAGTGTATTATTACATAGCTATATTAATGTTGTCGCAAAGAAAGATTCATTTTTTCCCCATTTTGCTGTAAAAAAAATAACAATTAATGTCTGAGATACTTATTTTTTTAAATGTGTGTCAAGCAAATTATTTTAGTTCTTAACTATGCAAACATAAAATAATTTTTTAAAAAATTTAAATTAATTTTTTATGCAAATATAAAATTGGCTGTAGTTAAATTTCAGTAAAAAAGTATCACCTCAGAATTTTTATAAGCTTCAACTCTTTTCAAAGCTTTATTTTATTTCCTTCTTTCTTAGTTTAAAAAAGGTCGTTTTTCAAGGAAATATTTTCAACATTTAATGATTAAAGAATTACACAAATTATAAAACCCAAAATTTCTTCAATTAAAAGTGTTATAATTTTGTTCTGTAACATTAATTATTACATACAATAGATCAACATAGACGATAAATATCTTTGAATTATTTCTGCAATATTTATGGGTTTAAAAATAATAAATTTAAAAAATATCAAATTTGCAAGTGTTCTGGATTAACTGTAAAAGTCAAAACATTAAATTAAAATATGTCATGATAATTATAGTAAAGTAACTGACACAAAAAATGTGCATGATGTGTTAATACATACTATTGTTTATAAATATACTGTAAAGAAAGTTTTGAACAGCATTTTGAAAGCTTTCGGTATTTGGTCATTATTGATACCTAGAAGATTTGAAGTATAGAGACAAGAATGTACAAATTATGACATTTTACCCCAAAGAAAAATATTGTCACCATGTCTCATCCGTGACATTGTTAAAAAAATAATCAACATCTACAAAGATTTTTGCCATGCGCGTGTTTAAAAATAAACCTCGTATGCTTTCCTAGCTAAATATTTCATTTAGCATATTTTGGATATTTTGGTCCTAGTTCTTTATCACCCTCCCCACACACATACGTACGCTTGTTATTGTTTGCCTCTATTCATTATATCGAGTAATAGGCAACCTGTGTTTCTGACTATGATTGTACAGTCCGAAACTTCTTTTCTTCTTTTTCTAATCATATACTGTGTTTGTTTCATCTTAACACATCCTTCTCTTACTAACTATCCTTCACCCTAAATCTGTACTGATCGCATTTCGTTCGTATTTTGTGATACTTTTTGGCCGCTGCTTGGGCTTTGGCCTTGTGCTTGGTGATCTGTGTCTTGTGGACACTGCGTCATCGAGTCTGTTCCACTTCAAAATCAGGCAACTTTTGGGCATTTTTTAAAAAACTTTAATAGCGCTAGACACTGGGGAAAATTTAGAACGTCTTTTTTACAAGCTGTACTGTGAACTGGCACAAACAATGAACCTACAGGAGTTACGAAACACTCAGAAAAAAAATGCTAAACATACAGAATTTCGAGATATTCTAAAAACGGGTAACGGGTTGAAGGCAATTTTTGTGTTTATGACTTATTTTCTGGAAGTTGCATTATACATACAGCTTTACTGTTAGTGTCAGTCGATAGTGCATTAGTAAAGCAGCATTATTAATCTTTTTGAGTGTTTAACATGATTGTTTTTTTTTTTAACTGTTCAAAAGTTCTATGACGACGATCGCTCTTCAGGTAGACCACATGTAAACACCAACCAGCCTGATTCTTTATAGCGTGCAGTTTGGCTATAAAATTGTGAAGAGCATACACATTAAATCGGTTCTGTCTGTGATAATTCGCTTTTAAAACACCGGGTATCTGATAACCCGCGTAGGATTTATCTGTTACTTCTGATTTTTGAGTCTTCTAGTATTGTTTTCGTTGAAGCAAAAGCAATACTACAGGATGATTCAGAACTCTTGTAAAAAAGACAGGTGGTAGAATGAGACAGGACGGTTTAGAATCCTATAGCAGGTTGGGTCTGAAATGTTGTTTTCATGAACCTGTTAATAATCAGTCCTGTAATCAATATATAAGCCCTGCAATCCTGTTAAATCAATTTTTGTCAAATTCTTTCTGCGAAAGAATAATTTTTTTTTTTTTTGGAAACATGGTCAGAAAATATACTGTTATTCCAACGTAATTATTGACAGCTACATGGAGACGACGTTTCCAATCCCAAATTGCTGTGTGATCTTGAACTGTCTTGGTTTCATCTACCTCCTCTTACATGTTTTTTACGGGAGTTCTGAATCACCCTCTTGAAGCATCTTGCATTTGGTGGTGAGGGTGACTGCACTCGAGAAGAGTTATATATAACAATGAATTTTTTAGGTAGACGTGAAATAAATGCACATTTTTCGCAGAAATAAAGAACTGTTATGCCTTATGACAAGTCTTAATCTTGAAGATGACATGGTGTCCTCGCCGTGGGGACACAAAACTTTGACGTTCTGACTGTTGTCAGTCACGAAGAAAAAATTTGATTTCTATAAAAATACTTGAAGGTGACATAGTTGCACGAGAATACTTTATTTTTAACACGCTTTTATTAGCTTCACCTGTATGTATGTTTGTATGCTTGTATGTTTGTAACCGACTCCTTTGAACTCGATTTTGACCCACTTTAAACCGTCAGATTTAATTCAAACTTTGTAGATATAACAAGTATCGATGACAATACAATAATTTGATAAGTTTATTCCATTATCCTGATTTTAACACGCCTTTATTAGCTTCACCTGTGTGTATGTTTGTAACCGACTCCTTTAGACTCGATTTTGACCCACTTTAAACGGACAGATTTAATTCAAACTTTGTACATTTATCAAGAACCGGTGACAATACAATAATCTCATAAGTTTATCTCATTAGCCTGATCAGGATCACCAGGATTAAATAAGTTCATTTCTTATCCTGACTGAAAGTGGAACACTTCCAAACATTACAATGTTAAGAAAACCATCTTTTACTGTGGCCGTGATCGTATAGTGGTTTGTACATTGCGTTGTGGCCGCAATAACCCAGGTTCGAATCCTGGTCGCAGCAATATTTGTATTTTTACAAAATATCGTCATCATTATGGAAGAGTTGAGTACAAGAACACGTTAAGGCCATTCTTTTTAACACGCTTTTTTTGTTGATTAGAGACCTATTTTTCCTTTTAAGTGAGGAAGGTAGCATTTAACTGCAGGTTGATTTATACTTTGGTGCACAGCAGGGGCGTAGCCAGAGGGAAAGGGGGGCTCAGGGGACTGCTCCGCCGCCCCGAAATGGGACCCTTTACTTAGCTCACAATTTGATATTTAGCTTACAATTGAACTTTAGCTTTAAATTTGATACCCAGCTCACTCCGAAATGAAATCCTGGCTACGCCACTGGTGCACATTGAAAATAAATTATCTCTTCGTACTTTCCAACTTAGTGCTCCTTAGTGTCTTATGAGATATATCGAAAATTAAAAATAAATTTTAAATACATACAGTTTAAAAAAAACTAAAATACACGCTTTTATAGCAAATCGAACTAAAATGTGAAAATTAATATATAGTTTAAAAAAACCAAAAAACACGCTTTAGTGATAAATTGAACTAACTAAAAAGCGAGAAATAATTCTGAATATAGAAATAAATTAATGAACGAAAAATAATATTATTGTGAAAAAAGCGTGGGGTGCTCCATATATCAGTTCTTGAGGCTATTCGATCGGTACGATCAGTACAAAAATAATACAAACAATTTAGCACAAAGCACCCCACGCTTTTTTCACAATAATACTATTTTTCGGTCATTAATTTATTTCTATATTCAGAATTATTTCTCGCTTTTTAGTTAGTTCAATTTATCAAAAGCGTGGGGTGCTCCATATATCATTTCTTGAGACTATTCGATCGGTACGATCAGTACAAAAATAATACAAACAATATAGCACAAAGCACCCCTACGCTTTTTTCACAATAATACTATTTTTCGGTCATTAATTTATTTCTATATTCAGAATGATTTCTCGCTTTTTAGTTAGTTCAATTTATCACTAAAGCGTGTTTTTTTGGTTTTTTAAACTATATATTTTTTTAATATAACTTCCCGTGGAAATTGTCGATTAGTTGTAAAATTGTCACGATTATTTTTGGCAGCACTGGCATCTGCTGAAAACTGGAAGATTACCATTGAAATACATGAATATATAGAAAAACTGGATAGATCGCCCAATGTTGAAAAGGGGGCAACCGTTGCCATCACTCGACTTAACTACCAGCAACATGACGATTGATAGAATAGCTCATCGCGTGCCGCACATCTAGAGATCATTTTTGACACAGAAGCTGTCTTGGGATACGGTTGCGTTTCAAAGGGTTAACAAGAATGCCACATATATACATCGAAAAACTTAAAAGTAGACTAATTAAAATATGTGAAGATGCTAAAAAGTTAGATTTTCCCTTCTGAAGAGAAAAAAAAAAAAGAAAAAGAAAAAGATTAACCATGAAAAAATACTGTAGAATCTAGGAGTGCAGTACAAAAATAGCAACATTTTTTTAGTAGCAGTAATTATGATGTAAGTCATGGAAAAAAGTAAAGCATAGATTATATAAAAATGTATTATGTTATACTGCGTAATACCTATAGGCACACTCCAGTTTTTCAATTATATAAGAATGGCAAAGTAATTCAAAACTTTTTAGCTTAAAAGATCTAAACATCAACAATTTTATTAGCTAAAAATGTTGCTTAAGAAATAATTATCCAGTAGTAAGAAGCAGAAGACAATTTTATTAGCTAAAAATGTCGCTTATTCTAAGAAGAAATTCACCAAAAATAAGTGTGAAAGCAGGAGTACAATTTCAATAATAATTATCCAGAAGATTAATATTTTGTTTAACAACCTTCGCTAATTAATGGTGATTTTTTCTTGTTGTGATGGAAGATAAATCTCATTTTTCTTTCCTAATTCTCAGTTAAACTACGGATAATAATGCAAATCTCTAAGAACTAAAACTAAGAAAATACTGTTCACTTTATAATGAGAAGTTTATAATTAATTAGTTTAGAGAAAGGGAAAAATGTTTAATTGCATTTTCAGATATGTCTACAAACACTTTCGGTACTTTATTTCTAATTTAACCTGCACTTTTCTTTACCAGACGTCCATAGAAACGACGTTAATATAAAATATTTTTTTGTTAATTTTGATTAGAATCATTTACTCGTAACAGTGTTTCTGAAGACTGACTACAGTGATTAAATTGTTGTTTTAAATTAATATACCGCGGTAAGTGAATGGCAGTGTATTATTTAAAATAATAATAAAATAGTAAAATGTATTATTTTTTATTACAAAATGTGTTGTTGTTATCAAAAACAAAGGACCTGTAATTTATAGCTAGTATTATGAAATTATATCTATGTGTATATTTATGTATATACATTATTACTTTCTGTTAAATTAATATCCTTTTTTCAATACAAATAGGGAAGATGGATATACCCTAACAACGTCTTTGATTTGCACAAGGTGGTGACACAATGTCGCAGAAGTAAAGACAAGCTGTATACGTAGACAACACCAGCAAAAGCCAGTCGCTAGTAGAAGCAACAAATCACTCCAGGCAACAAGAAATTGTGTAGCAGTAATGCGAAAGTACCATTTGCGAAAAAGCGGTAATTTCAATTCATTTTATTCAATTACAATGAAATTCGGAAGGTCGTGGACGGTAGCGTAGTTGAATGTTTGGGAGAAGATGGACACGTTGGATCATTGAATTAGGCGGAGACAAAGCCTGAATTTACATACTTGCGAGCTTCCATAAGTTACATAACACATTTTTCGGTAAATATGGACCCCACCCTTCCCTATGTCACACATTCTCACAAAATTTGATTCCCTCCCCCCACCCTTATCTCTGTAACGAAACAACTTTAGTACTCTTTTTGTAAAAGTCTCGCGCAAATTTAATTCACAAAATGCATTTATAACGGATCATTAAGTATTCATAACACTTTAAATATGTATACAGGGGAGCATCATTTTTGAGTTTTTCAAGGAGCCGACTCAAAAGAAAATTATAACTGGAGAACAACACACTAATACATGGTGATTGCATACATATATTAATGAAATTTTATACACTAGGATAAAATAAAATGTATTTTTTTAAATGATTAAAATAATTTTTTAATTAAATTCAAATTTCAAATTACCGAAATAATACCTCAGATTACATAATAAATATTTTTGATAAAATATGAGCTAAAACTCTTACTTTTATAAAGTTGTAAGTGTTGACTAAACAAATTTTAAATAATTTTTAAAAAACTTGAATTGGCATAACAGCCTCAAATACATACAATAATTGAATGCAAAAATCCTTAGTGTGCGCTCTTCTAGGGTGTTTACATAATGTTCAAAAAGGTAAAATAGTTCCAAACATTTCTTAATTGCTTCGAATATCAATTATACACATTTTTTTATCATCGCTTCATTTTTCAGGAACCTTAACTTAATTTACATCAAGACCATTTTCATCAAGCCAATCCTGACCATTTAGTAATAAAACCATTATTTCTAGCTGTCGTTTTGCCACTATTCATACTGGACGAATTTTCCTTACTGCTACTTGAACTTCTTTGTACAGTCTTCTGATTTGTCAGCACAGCCACAGAAGCAAAATGCATGAGGCATACTTTACATATTCAAGAAAAAGGGAGGGGGTTCGTTTTCTGGTGAAAAATTAAACTCGACGAAGCGTCCGGAAGAGTTCTTTTGGAAGGTAGACTATAATTGACGTTACGCCTTTGTTAATTTGCCCTGCTTATTAGAATGATATGCAGGATGAAATTGTTTTGGAGTTGAATTTAGGTATTTTGCTGTGTTTTGCGGTGTTGGTTGGTTGTTTGGTATTGAGACTTTAGCTAAGGGGCTGTCGTCTCGATTGTTACGGAGTTGTGTTTTGTGTTTAAATCAGCTATAAAAGTGAAAATGTTTCGACCGATACACAAGCTGTAGTGCGTGAAAATTTGACAAATTATTATAACAGAAGTGTTACGTAACAGCGTCGTTGGACCCAACGAACCTTTTCCTGTCACGAACTGTCAAATTTGGTAAAACCTCTCCACCCTCCCCATTGACTACCGCAACAGAATTTATGAAGTCCCCCTCCCTTAACAGCAACCCAGTATTATGTGTGAAACAAGATGGATATTGTAGTGTGACAATGGCTCGCACACGAAGAAGAATAAAAGGTGCAAAAAGATTTACTATGAGCACTAGTGGTGCCAAGTGATGTCACCAAAATACAGCCGATATTGCCCCATAATAAATTAAAAGAAATTTAGAGAGCAGCTGGTGGCGACAATTGCAAGAAGGTCGTAAATAAAGGAGGCGGTTAAAAAAATGGAAAAGAACCACTCAGAAGAAATATAGAGCAACGAAAATTATGCACGAAAAGGGGGCGATGAGCGAAAGGACTCCCGGAGTGGTTTGTCGTAGGAAAAAAAGAAAAGGAGGGTGTTGTCCAAGAGGGTCTGCAGAGTGTGGTCGTAAAGAGAGTGTCGGGAGAGGAGGCCAAAACAGACACATAGAGAGCGCCGGAGAAAGTGTGACGGCCAAGAAGTGGAATTGGTGTAAAAGAAAGAGCATCGAGGCCGTAAGGAGAATGCCTGAATCCTTGGCGGTAGCCCCACCGAAACCCTAAACCGACATTTATTTATTTATTTGTTTGCCAGGAAAGGACAGCTCGCGTCACTGAATGCGTCGCTTAGAGCTACATATACGTCCTTCCCGGAATTTCCCGCCACAATTTGGAACCTCATCAGAAGGTGAGGGACTTCTGAATATTGGCACCCCTCGGAAACTGCTAGCGACCGCTGAGAGGACTTTCGGAACCACGGATTTAACGTGCACGTACACCGCGTGTACACGGTGGTCTTTAGTAATAAGCCGGTATCGAACCCGCAACCTTCCGGTTACGAGTCCAACGCCTTAACCACTGGGCTACTGTCGCGGCGGGGTTCTTTGCTTACGTCGCCGGATTGTGTTGTAGGTAGCTTGATTAACACTCCCTTTTACTGCACTAATATAATTTATTTACACCGACAAACTATATATACATTATTTACAACAGGGTTCTCGTTAGAAAAACTTATCATAGATTACGTATTAATTTAACACATCATTATCGTACGTAGCGTGTTTAACTTATGGCGTAACATCGGCACCCGTGTGGTCCGATTAGCACCTTCTCTTCTCTTCTCCTCTTCTCTTCTGAGCAGAATAATAAAAATGCGGCGTAGAGGGGTGAAACTAGGCGTTCGCAGCGCCAAGCCTGACACCTCCCCTCTTAAAGATTTGATTGCGTCTTCTTGAAGACAAATCAAATTAACATACAGAAAAAAATACACTTCTTTTACCTGATATTAACAGTCATCATAACATTCATAATAGCAAAATAAAAATAAAAAATCCTAGCTACAACAATAATAACATATCAAATAACAAAAAAAAATATTTAAAGAAAATAACTAATAGCTTACAAAAATTTACCTGATTATAAAACACTCATAGAAAAATTACTTTACTTAGACTTTCACATTTTAAAGTAAACAACTAGGTTCTAGTTATTGAAAATATTGAAGACATGAATTGACATATTTGAATTATCACTATTATAAGAAAATTCTAAAACCGTATAATCATTACTTAATCTAAACTAAACAAAAATAAGAACAAAATTTAAACCAAATTTTTTCAAAAGTTCTTCAAGTGTCCGTGCTCCAGGCTATTTCCTGAAAAATGAAAAGCACATTGATCAACATAATATAATATTCAAAGTCAAAACTTGAGTTCATATCATTGTTCGTAAGTCCAATGGTCAGCCTGCAAACGCGACAAGGAATCTGCGTTCAAGTGTTCTTTTCCTTTACGATATTTGATCGTAGCATGAAAACGTTGTAAAGCAAGAGACCATCTTTGAAGTCGGGGACTTTGTGAAGCACAGTTCGTAAGAAACTTTAGGGGATTGTGATCACTTACAATAATAATTTCTGATCCAAATATGTAAGTCTCGAACTTCTTTAAGGCAAAAATTACCGCGTAAGCTTCCTTTTCAATCACTGCGTATTTTTCTTGCACGTTAGTCAGTTTCTTACTGGCGAATGCTATAGGGTGTTCATTGTTGTGTTCATCTTTTTGGGCTAAACAAGCACCAACGGCATACGATGAAGCATCAGCATATATTATAAAGGGCAGCTTGAAGTTTGGGGAATAACATTCGGGAGCGTTACAAATTGCTTCCTTCAGTTTGGAAAAAGCAACGTCATGTTCACTTAACCAAACCACATCATTTGGGGATCTTCGTTTCGTCAAAGTGGTTAAGGGGCGAGCTATGTCTGAGAAGTTGGGAACGTAAGCTCTGTAGTAAGACAATAGCCCTAGAATGCTTCTAACGTCTTTCTTAGTTTTAGGTGTCTTTAGATTTTGGATAGCTTGAACCTTTTCGGGGTCGGGCTCATGGGAACCAGATCCAACAATATGACCAAGAAACTTGATCTTTCTTTTAGCAAAGTCACACTTTTGAAAATTGATCGTAAAGTTAGCTTTTGCTAAAGTCGTCAACACAGCATCGAGATGCTTGAGATGCGAGCACCAGTCATTAGAGTAGATTGTAACATCGTCGATGTACGATTCGGCGTAATCTTTATGTTCGAAAAGTAAATCGTTCATAGTTCTTTGAAAAGTAGCAGCTGCATTTCTCAATCCAAACGGAAGAACGACAAACGAATACTGTCCTCGGTGTGTTACGAAGGACGTAAGGTCTCGGCAAACCGGATTGAGTCTTATCTGCCAATAACCTTTCAGCAAATCGATTAAAGTTATGAACTTCGCCTTCGATACCTGATATATCAAATCCGTTGCATTCTTCATTGGGAATGAATCTGTCTCTGTCTGGGCATTCAGATATCTGTAGTCTACACATAGGCGGACGGAACCATCTTTCTTGGAGACACATACGACAGGATGTGCGTACTCACTTTCGGAAGGAATGATTAATCCTAGGTGCAAGAGTTCCTCAATTTGTCGGTCTACTTCTTCCTTTAACGCTTCTGGGATCCGGAACGGTTTCTGCATTTTCGGTACACTTCCTAATTTTAACTTAATGTTGTACTCTCCTACATGAGCGATTCGTGGAACACCAGATTTAAGGTTGGAATGTCTGCCAAGAATCTTCATAATGTCTTTCCTCTTACATGGCTCTAAATGAGTGAGATCGACTTCTAGCTCATGGTCCACAGGAGTGATTTTAGGGATATTTTCTATCTCACCAAAATCTATGTCGGCATCGTAAATAACTACTACGTTGTTTGATGACGCCTTGAATCCTCTTATTTTATTGGCATGGACATGTTTGATACCATCGTTGGGCAGTTGTACCAAATAGCTATACGTGTTCTTCCTCTTAATAATGGTTGCCGGGCCGGTCCATCGGGCGTAAAATTTATTTTCGCTATCTGGAATCAAGAAAATTACCTTATCACCTTCTTTAAATTCTTTGTGGCGAGTCTTCCTATTACGATAATGGGCGTATGCTTCTTGTTTTCCTGCCGCTGTTAGGCCAGCGTGCTCTGCAGCATTTTCCAGCTTCATCTTCAACTCATTTAGATATTCAGTAACTGATTTCAACTGTCCAATAGGAATGGGAATCTCGTTGGTCCTAGAAGATTTTAAGATGGACAGTGGTCCAGTGGGTCGTCGACCATAAAGCATCTGGAAAGGACTAACACCAGTAGTAGCATTCGGGATTTCACGGTATGCCCATAGTAAGAATGGTAAATGTTTGTCGCAATCTTTAGAATACTCTCTCATAGTATGATGTATCATTCCTTTCAAAACGGCATTAAAGCGCTCAACTAGGCCGTTAGAACTTGGGTGACGAGGCGTTGAGAACCTAGGAGAGGAACCAAGCCTCTTCAGAAATTCTCTGGTCAGAGCGGAAGTGAAGTTACTTCCTTGATCCGTAGCAACTATCTTGGGTATCCCTGTTCTCGTGAAAATTTGAAGCAAAGCGTCGCAAGTCGATTTTGCCGTTAACGTCTTTATCGGAACAGCCTCTGGCCATCTAGTGCACTGGTCCATAGCACATAGGACATGCTTATAACCTCGACTGTTCGGTTCTATGGGACCTATTACGTCTACATTAATTATTTGAAATGGTTCATCGGGACGTGAGACTGGCGTTATTGGAACTTCGTCAAATGGTCGTTTTTTAGGTTGCAATTGACAGGATGTACACGAACTACAGAATTCGTCAATGTCTTTTTCCATAGTGGGCCAATAAAATGAATACTTCAATCGTTCAGCCGTTTTCTTTTTTCTTAGGTGACCACCCCATAAACTAGAGTGAGCGAGTCTTAACAACTCTTTCCTACGGGAAGTTGGAACTACTAACTGGTCAACACGTTCACCTAAAATTTTGTCTCGGTGGTACAAAAAGTTGTCAACCACGTAAAACCGGTTACTTCCTTTCTGGGCATCTCGCCAACACGAAGTCAAACTGTCATCAACTCTTTGCTCGTTTCGAAATTTTTCGGAGTCTGATATTTCATTTGAATTACCGATACATTTAGAATTATTCGTAATGTTATCTTTAGACATGACTGCGTCACACTCTGTAATTTCCTTACCAATATTTTGGATCATATTGTCATCCTTAGGTACAGCGCTAACTTTAAAATTACTTAAAAACTCACTTTCGTTTTCGTACAGCGTGTATAAATTTAAATCACTATCGTGCATTAAATCACACCCATCATTATGTTTATTCAACACGTCGCACTTTACTTCGTTATTCTGTGGCTCATCACTCTCATTTTCATTACCAATTAAATTCAATTCCCTTATATTACAGTTTAATTCACTTAATGCACTCAAAGACAACACCATATCATTCGATAAAGTAGGTACCACAGTACAAGTTATATAAACAGGTTCCTTGAACTTTAAATCATCTTCGACTTCCGTTAGGGGTAGATTAATTAATGGGGCTTTTAAACTCTGCCCGAACGCACAGGTCAACATTACACTACCATGAGGTGTTTTATACTTTTCTGGGACCAGGCTACTTCTAACTACCGATATTTGCGTGCCTGTATCCAAAACTCCAATTAAATAGTTGTTATCTATTCTCAAATCTATTGTCTGTAAAGCATCGACATAACTCTTTTTATTACCATCTCCTTGCGTAACGTTAAAACATTTGTCAGAAGAAATGCGAGCGGTCAAAACATTTTCCTTTTTATTATTACTTCGATCCTGACTTTCTGAGTGCAGCAGTGTTCCGTGAAAACGCGATTTACAGAAATCACAACGCTTCTTCGAGTAGCAGTCACGTGTTTTGTGAGATCTTAAATAACATAAAAAACATCTATTCTCCTTAATTAATGCTTGCTTCCTTTCGCCAGGCCTCAAAACGCAATTCTCTTCATTATGCGTTCCCTGGCCGCAGAAGAGGCACCTTTGGGGGCTTACAGCGAGTCCAACTTTGTTTACTTTTTCCGGGCGCGAACTCTGAATGTTAGATGGGAGGGGGAGACCGTTGAATTTATTGCTATACGCGTCATTCTTCCAATGCGCTTTTTCTTTTATTTTGTTTGCGGTTTCAGAACCAGAATAAGTTAAAGATTGCATCCTTTCGCGGCTTTCCACTTCGGATTTCAAAAAGGTCATCAAATGCTCTACGTTAAAATTGTCGTCTGAATTCTTTTTTCTGGAATAATCGAGGGCGATGTCTTTTGGAATGCACTTCATTAATAAGGGACACAGCAAATTACCAAATGTTTCGGTTTTGATATCTAAGGAATTTAGGGATCGAATTTGAATGTTGCACATATCATACAGTTTTCTTAAGGCGTTTAGGTCATTTGAACTTCTTACTGCTTGTAAGTTAAGAAGCTTTTGCATGTGGGCGTTAATGAGTAGGTCTTTCCGACCAAACCTTTCTTTTAATAATTTGAGGGCCTCATCGTAGTTCTCGGGCGTCAGCGAAAATCCTTCTACAACGTTCAGAGCATCGCCTCCAAGCAAGCTTATTAGGTAATTAAATTTATCAATTTTTGATATGTTAGGATTTTGATGAATGGAAGTGCAAAATGAGTTATAAAAATTTTGACACTCATGGGGACTACCAAAGTATTTATTCATTGCAATTTTGGGCAATTTAACGTTGCATTCTGGAGTGATTCTTCGTGTTTCATTTACAACTGACTCAGAAGAAGAGCTGGGATTAGAATTAGTGTTTACTAAATTTTGTGATTTTATAAACTTTTGCCCACGATGGCTCCACATTATTATCTTGTCTTCGTAATCTTGGGCAGTTTCGATTTCTGCTTCAATTTCATCTTCATTAATAATTCTATAAATTTTGCCGTTTAGAATTTTAAGATTCTCATATTTTATTTTTAATAATTCCAGCTGTTCTTCGACATTTACTATATCATCATCCGTAATATATTTTTCAATAGAAGAAATTATTTTAGTTACGGAACTTCTTATGGCTTTTCTTTCCTTTTTAAGTTTAGAAAGCTCGATTTTGTTTTCTTGTTCCGTCATGATTGAAAAAGTAAAATCTTCTTACCTTAAAGCTTCTTCTGTTATGGTTGGGGAAGGGAAAAATAGCCACTTATCTACAACAGTCCACTTACTGACACCAGTTGTCGCGGCGGGGTTCTTTGCTTACGTAGCCGGATTGTGTTGTAGGTAGCTTGATTTAACACTCCCTTTTACTGCACTAATATAATTTATTTACACCGACAAACTATATATACATTATTTACAACAGGGTTCTAGTTAGAAAAACTTATCATAGATAACGTATTAATTTAACACATCATTATCGTACGTAGCGTGTTTAACTTATGGCGTAACATCGGCACCCGTGTGGTCCGATCACCTTCTCTTCTCTTCTCCTCTTCTCTTCTGAGCAGAATAATAAAAATGCGGCGCAGAGGGGTGAAACTAGGCGTTCGCAGCGCCAAGCCTGACAGCTACCACGGCTCTACTAAACCGACATTTGAGAGTTGTGGTGGAATCGCCGAATGCTGATAAAGTAGCTGCCCGCCGAACCCCTCCACCGACATTTGAGAGTTATTCCGGAGTGATGGAATCACTGAATGCTGATAAAGTAGCCGCTCCACCGAATCCCTCCACCGACGTACTCACCGAATGCTGATCCAATCGAATCCCAATCTGCAAGTCAACGCTTCCTTCAGTAAAAAATGCCTGATCATCGCATCATCAAAGAAGGTAAAATAGCCTCTTATTGATTAATAGATAATTTGGGCCGCACTATATCTCCCCGCTATCCCTCTATCCCTCAGGTTAATATTGTTTCATAAAAAAAATCATGTCCCAGTTCCAAGTATTAAAGATGTTAAAAAGTAAAAAATAGAAAGATTAAATTGTTATAGATATATTGTACATTTGGAAATCAAGAACCTATATATTATTTTGAAACATGTTTTTCTTTCGGCAACTAAATTGAGAGAACAGCTGGGTGTAAAAATTCGGTTGAGGTGTCTGAAGAAAGGTCCATCAACAACAAAAGTGTGCCATGTCTAGATGTGCCATCAAAAGAGAAAATCAGAAAAAGTCGAACGGTTTAGGCGTGGCGGAACGGCAAAGGTGCAAATTTTCGCCATAGAAATAACATTGCGGTTTATTAACCCCATTGCTGGCAGACGATTGATATGCGTAAGCTCCGTAAGGTTTGATTTATTTGGAAAAATATTTGTTAGAAATTGCATCCGTTTGTAAATAGTGTGTGGCAAATGTGGCAACAGTGTGTAGTGATAATAAATGTGTTGTTCTAAATTCTGATTAGAATAAGAGCGTTTTAAAAAAAATGAAAACCGACTTCGAATTACTTCACCATAAATAAAAATTAATCTCATTCTAAATTAAAAGGCTTTGGCCAAATTCTCACGAAGTACAGCAGAAATTGCCAAATTGAGTTCAGTCTTGGAGACTTATGTTTTGACGACTAACTTGGCGATAACTCGCCAAAACTGGTAATATTTCGCCATAGAAATAACATTGTGGTTTATTAAAACTCATTGTTGGCAGCTAAAAACGCCTTCTTTATTTTGACGCTTTATCGCTTTTCTGTTAATCGGGAACGTGTTTTTACTGTACCCACTAATTTAGAAAACGGCTAGGTGTAAGAGAATTTTTAAAGTGTCTAAAAAAGGCCTTAGCCTGTAGATGTGTGATCAAAAGAGAAAAAGTCGAACAGATCAAACATGGCGGAACGGCAAATGTGCAATTTTTTGCCATAGAAATAACATTGTGGTTTATTAAATACATCTGGAAATCACAAAAGCTTTCTTTACTTTGACGCTTTATTGATTATTTACTTAATTTTTTCTATATATAATAATTTGAAACATGTTTTTCCGTTATCCACTAAATTGAAAGAACAGCTATGTGTAAAAATTTGGTTGAGAGGTCTAAAAAAAGGTCTTGGTCCGTAGATGTGTCATCTAAAGAGAAAAATTTTTAAAGTCGGGGGGATCAGGCGTAGCGGAACTTCAATTGTGCAATTTTTCGCCATAGAAATAACATTGTGGTTTATTAAATGCATTTTGCTGTCATAAAAAGCCTTCTTCATTTTAGAGCTTTATCGCTTATTAGCACTAGGGTTCTATTTCGTTCACGCCCAGACTTTGTCTACTTGATTCTGTCGATATGATTTGTATACAGGTTTTGTAGAGATCAACTGTCACGGTGGAAATCTTTGAAATGTGTTTGCCACATAACGCGGAAGGGGGGGGGGGAGAATAAGTCTGACGAAAGTTTGCGATTTTTGATAATTGATCGCCAAGTTTGCGGAAATAAAAAACTTAAAAACCGAACCATCTGGCGATGGTTGTAAAATAGCTTTAGTAGGCAAATTTAATATAGATATTAATTCAACTATGTGTTTTATGCAACGAGAAAGAAAAACATAGCACACTCATGGATTATGATGCTCATTCCGAACAGTATTTAAAATGGTGAAGAACTATGTGTTTTATGTTGGAATATGCTTGGCGAAGATTGTAAAACAGTTTTAGCAGCTATAGATTTCGATTCCAAAGAAGTGTTTTGTGGAACCCGGTTGCCCTGCTGATGAACAGGCTGTGGTTGTGTGGCAAATGTGACAACAGTGTGTAGTGATAATAAATGTGTTGTTCTAAATTCTGATTAGAATAAGAGCGATTTAAAAAAAAATAAATGAAAACCGACTTCGAATTACTTCACCATAAATAAAAATTAATCGCATTCTAAATAAAATGGCTTAGGCCAAATTCTCACGAAGTATAGCAGATATTGCCAAATTGAGTTTAGTTTTATTTTTTGACGACAAACTTGGCGATAACTCGCCAAAACTGCCCTAATAGCACAGATGGTCACAAAAGAGTCGCTGTGACGTCACAGAGGGTCACAATTGTCACATACTAGTCACATCGGGACTTGTGAGTGATGTGAATCTACTGTGTGGTCACTGTGAAGTTTATTTGTGACCAGTCACCAGGTGACGTCGCCTTGAAGTCACCGTGTGACTAGTATGTGATCGGTCGCTAAGTGACTCCACTGTGAAGTCACCATGTGACTAGTATGTGATCGGTTGCTCAGTGACTCCACTGTGGAGTCACTGTGTGACTGTTTTGAGACTACTGATTTTTTTGGACTTCAAAATGACGTCACACTGGCCGCTTTTGAGATTTTGGAAACAGACTCATTTTTTCTAATATTTTGTGGCAATTTCATTCGTGAAACATTTAATAAATAAATCTGAAAATAGTAATTCAATAAAATCTCGCAGTTATGTAGTAATGAAATTTAGTTTAATTTATTAATTTTTAAATTATTTCGTTTAAACAAGACAATATTATTTATAAAAAAATATTATTCTTAAAAAATATTAGAGTTGAGAGTTCTAATGACAATGGTGAAAACTAAATATCTGTGAGTAAAATTAACAATTTCTTTCATATCCCCATGGCATATATGTTTCGATAGCGTATGCAGGTTTAAATTTCGGATGGGGGGGGGGACTATCCGGTATTTTAAACCTTATTGTTTCTAGAATAAATACAAATGTCTCAAAATTGCTGTTTTTTAATAATTGCTTTAAGTTTCCAGATGCTCCCCCCTTTTAAATACGTCCCTGTTATGTTTGAAAGCTCCACTAGGATAATTTGAGGTAAAACTATGGGTCTAAGCCAAAAATACTTTATTTATTTTATCTAATGCATGTTTTTCCAAATAATTTTATTTATTTTTATTTGAAATCCCTTTTAGGCAAAATATAGCAAAAATATAAATCTTATCCCTCATACCTTAATATATATCAAACCCCACATGTCGCACATTCAAATTTATTTCATAACCGAATAAAAAATTTCAATAAATCATTAGTTTTTTAGGATGAATACTTAAATAAAACAGCACATTATCTCGTGAAAATAATTTATGTGGAAAAAGAAAGATTTCCACGATTTTTAATTTACATTTATTAATTATGGTATTTGCCCTCCATTTATAAAATACTCCAGAAAAATTTTTAATTTCCAAAAGAAGACATGCCAGAACTAGCTTTTGCAGCAATCAGTTTACTTTTAAAGCAACCTGGACAAGGTAATCACAGCGTTGAGGTAAGATGCTGGCCTACGAAACGGTGTGTCGAGGGTTCGATACTGGACCTGAGCGTTTCCTTGTCTGAGAGTTTGGTGCTGCCATCTAGTGCATGTTCTCGGTAACTCTTTTTCCCCGAATTTTTTCGCTGTCGCAAAACTGTCCCAAAGGGACTTCTCTGAAGAGTCGCAGTGTGAATACATAGGGGCTCTGGCGTGACTTTGCTGCGGAGTCGCGGCGACTGTTTGTAACTCTATTGTGACAGTATTGTGTGGTCGCATTTCAGTCACAGGGGACGGTTGTGCTATTAGGGTGGTAATATTTCGCCATAGAAATAACATTGTGGTTTATTAAAACTCATTGTTGGCAGCTAAAAACGCCTTCTTTATTTTGACGCTTTATCGCTTATCTGTTAATGTGGAACGTGTTTTTACAGTATCCACTAATTTAGAGAACGACTAGGTGTAAGAGAATTTTTAAAGTGTCTAAAAAAGGCCTTATCCTGTAGATGTGTGATGAAAAGAAAAAAATCGAAAAAGTCGAACAGATCAAACATGGCGGAACGGCAAATGTGCAATTTTTCGCCATAGAAATAACATTGTGGTTTATTAAATGCATCTGGAAATCATAAAAGCTTTATTTTGGCGCTTATTTCCTTAATTTTTTCCATATATTAATTTGAAACATGTTTTTCCGGTATCCACTAAATTGAACGAACAGCTATGTGTTAAAATTTGGTTGAGAGGTCTAAAAAAAGGTCTTGGTCCGTAGATGTGTCATCTAAAGAGAAAAATTTTTGTCGAAGGGATCAGGCGTAGCGGAACTTCAAATGTGCAATTTTCCGCCATAGAAATAACATTTTGTGGTTTATTAAATACATTTGCTGTCATAAAAAGCCTTCTTTATTTTAGCGCTTTATCGCTTATTAGCACTAGGGTGCTAATTCGTTCGCGTCCAGACTTTGTCTACTCGATTCTGTCGATATGAATTGTAGACAGGTTTTGTAGAGATGAACTGTCACGCTGGAAATCTTTTTAAATGTGTTTTCCACATAACGCGGAAGGGGGGGGGGGAATAAATCTGACAATTTTGCGGTTTTTGATAATTGATCGCCAAGTTTGCAGGAAAAAAAAAAAAACAAATTTAAAAACCAAACTATACCTGGCGATGGTTGTAAAATAGCTTTAGTAGGCAAATTTAATATAGATATTAATCCCAAAGATGTGTTTTATGCAACGAGAGAGACAAATATAGCACACACATGGATTATGATGCTCATTCCGAACACTATTTAAAATGGTGAAGTATAGTTGGAATATGCTTGGCGAAGATTGTAAAACAGTTTTAGCAGCCAGAGCTGCCAATTCTCTGGCTTTTTCCGGGAGATTTCCCACCACAATTTTTAAACAGTTTTATTTTGCATTAAATATTTGGACTTATTTTAAGCATAAATTTGTAAGTAAAAATTAGTGGTGGGAAATCTCCCGAAAAAAGCCGGAGACTTTGCAGTTCTGAGCAGCTATAAATTTCGATTCCAAAGAAGTGTTTTGCAGAACAAGGAAGAAAAATACGGCACGGCCATGAATAATGATACACTTTTCAATTTAATGAAACAAGGAAGAAAAATAGGGACGGCACATGGATTATGATACGCTTTTAATATACATCACTTTAGTGAGTATTTAAAATATGAAAGTGTTTCAGATTTTTTTCAAACTTTTCTCCATACAAATATATTGTGGTTTGTTAAGGACGTTGACGGCGTACAGCAGTAAGTTCTGTACTATCCCCTGACAGGGATTGCAGCATTCCAGCGTCGCATTCGTACTGCCTGCGACCTCATCTCTAAAGTAGAGGCTGTCCGATTAGCTCTTTATTTTGCGTAGGAGCTAAATTTCTGCCTCTGCAGCGCTGTTTGCTGACCCCTATTCTGAAGGATTAGCACTTCATAAATCTGATTATACGATGCTTTTATAGGAGCGGGATGCTCTTTTAAATAATGCAAATTAAGACAATTAATATTGGAATTTCACCATTTCTTCATCTTTTAATGTATTATCTCAATGTACCTGTATATTTCAGCTCTCAATATCTGTTGGAAACAACCAAAATATTTTAAGTAGTAAAAAGTGTCTATACTGACATGTACTAAAGATGGGGGAAGGGGAATTAATCTGTCCTCAAGTTCTATTATTTTGTTTGAGATGGCAAGTTAACAGTAAATATCTTGGTTAAAGTAATATATTAAAATGTCTTGGTTAAATATATGGCTGTTAGATTAGACAGCATTTTACATAATTCGCAACTTATGGGTAGGTAAGGGGGCGGATGTTCTTTAATCACGTTACATCTGGAGAAAACCGCCCAAAAACTCTTGACCATTAGATCGGCAACCTTGTGTTAGGCCAGAATCCTGGACCTTCACACTTTAGCCGTTATCACTTTCCGTGGTTACCATGGTACTTACGGGAGACGGAGAAAAAAATATAGAAAAAAGCGCATCTAGAAAAAAAAGCGAACATTATTAAAGATGTCATTTTTTTACGGAGGAGAACCTCTCCCCCCCTCCACCCGCAGCGTTTGCTATAGTGAAAGTTTTTGTAGCATAGTGAATTTTTTTGTTTCATTTTAGCACTAGAATGTTTGACAGTCTGATATGGGTGCCCCGATAAAACTACTTTTAAAGACGCGTTTCTAACCCTCCCCATCTCTCTACCACATATTATTTAAAATAATTTACAAGTATATATTTATAGAGAAAAAACTGTGTTTAAATGCATATTTTGTTTTGAAGACTCTAAAAATCTTGCAGAAATAACAATTTTATGTGCACGCTTGAAAAAAAAAAAATGAACTAAATTCGCTCCGAAAGAAATAAATTACCTCCGAAAGATTTAAAATCGGGATAGACTTGTCCCGATTTTAAATCCTTCTGAGCATATTTAGTTTTTTTTTTTTTTTAAGTGTATGTAAGCCAGTCAAGATGTGTGTCTGTCCGTTCGGGCGGGGAGGTGTGTGTGTTTTATGTTATGGTAAGCCTACACGAGGGACATCTGACAAAGGGGGGACTTGTTTGGAGAACTTTTTAAGTTGGTCTAACGCGTATTCATGTACATGTGGAGAAAACCGATCCAAACTCTAGACCGTTTGATCGATAGCCGCGCAGTAGGACCGAACGCGGGACCTTAACATTTCAGCCGTCTACCATGCTTAGTGTCTTGCTTAATTTAGTGCAATGCAAGAAATGCCATGATTAGTGCTTATGCACTCGGCCACGGTGAAGCCTTGGAAGGGGATGAAGTAAAACGATACCCATGCGCGTTAACATTCATAAAAAAACTATGTTCTTAAAGGTCTAAATGCCTCAAAACCCTCTAAGTCACACTATCAATTTACAGAGAAATCTTACTTTTCTGAGTAGTAAAAGTCCTCTCTGAGCCATCACCACCAACCACATTCCCTATATTTCTTATGCAAATGAAAACTTTCCGTGTACCGATGGAGGATTCATAAAACTTTGAAAAGAGAGTCGATAAGCATGTATGACGAATCATTTATCAGACATGGGTCATTCTTCTTTTTTTTCCCTGTTCATTTTCAACCATGAACCCATGTTTAACTTGCTGGTTCTCATCAGTCAAAAAATGCAACAGAAAAGACTCTCTTTCTGTGACCAGCTTCCCAGCACAGGTCTTTCTTATAATGCTCTTCTTGGCTCCGAGTTCGGGCCTACCGCGCATCTATCGATCTAACGGTCTAGATTTTTGGTCGGTATACTCAAGATGTAACGTGAATAAGTGTCAGAACACCTTAAAAAGGCCTCTTAACAAGTCCCTCCCTTTGGCAGATGTCCCTCCTGTAGGCTTGCCATAACACAAAACACACGCTCCTCCCCACCCAAACAGACAGGCACACACCTTGACTAGCACGCTTTAAAAAAAAGAAAAAGAAAAAAAATTGATCCCAAGGACCTAAATTAACTCCGAAGAATTTAAAATAAGGACAAGTTTATCACGATTTTAGCATGTACAGAAAGCTCTTATTTCTGCAAGATTTTTAGAGCCTTCAAAACAAAATATGCATTCAAACACATTTTTTTTTCTAAAAATATATATTTTAAAAGTTATTTTAAATACTATGTGGTGGAGGGATGGGGAGAGGGGTTTAGAAACGCGCCCTTAAAAGTGCTTTTATCGGGGCACCCATATCAGACTCTTAACCATTTTGGTGCTTAAATAAAACAAAAAAATAATTCACTATGCTACAAAAGCTTTCACTATAGCAAACGCTGGGGGTGGGGGAGAGGAGAGGTCCGCCTCCTTAAAAAAATGACATCTTTAATACTATGTGCTTTTCTCCGATGCGTTTTTGTTTTCTTGGTGCACTTTCTTCCAAGCTTTTTTAGCTTCCTGTAAGTACCATGGTAACGCTACTGAAATTCTAAGACGGCTAAATTGTGGAGGTCCAGAATATTGGTCTACCGCGCGGATGTTGATCTAATGGTCTAGAGTTTTGGGTGGTTTTCCCCAGATGTAACATGATTAAATAACGTTTCCCCCCTTACATTCCCATAGGTTGCGAATTATGCAATATGCTGTCTAATCTAACAACCATATGTTTAACCAAGATATTTTAAAATATTACTTTAACAAGATATTTACTGTTAACTTGCCATCTCAAACAAAATAATAGAAATTGAGGACAGGTTAATTTCTCTTTCCCCATCTCAGGTACAGCTGCAGAAAAAAAAAGTCCCACTTGCTCTTTATTTCGCCGTCATTCGTCGTACAGTAAAATTATATATACCATTCGTTTGCAAATAACGCGTACTTTAATTTACTATTAATTTAATTTGCATCAGGGGCCGTCTTCATATTTAATTCTGCATCAACTTCGTTTTTCTCAATGGCGACCCCATATTTTGACTTTATTAAACGAAAGAAAGACTTCAAATTACCCTAAATATAAATTTTCACCATTTTTCTACGATAATTTCCGGAGATATTGCGATTTAATTTTTGCGCGTTTTTAAGGGACTTTCTGCAAATTGAAAAACGCTATTTGTAGGTTCCGAACTTTTCGCCTTTCATTAATTTCGCTCGCGCGAGCTAAAAGAAATTAATATTATTTTCAAGGAAAATATTGTTTCCATCTCTCTTAAAGTTTTTTGTACTGAGAATATCAAGGGTAGAATAGAATATTTAGTCTGTGGTCCAAATGACTCTTCAGTTCATAACTTCCTTGGTTCGTACACATGATTTAAGGGGAAAATGCAAAATGACTGCTCACGATTTTGAAAATCTTTGTAATTTTGAAATTGTTATTGAGTATTTCCGTTGATGGTTCTCTTAGACAGGTGCAATGTTGGCAGGAGTTAGAGGCTGCTCTCTTCTCTTCTGACTACAAGCTTGAATATTACTCAGCTATGGTCGAACTTGAAGAATGATTTCCTGATAGAAAATTTATTTGTTTGAATTTCATGTAAAAAACGCAATTACTTTTTTGCCGACCCAATATTATCACCGTGTTTGTTATTTCACTTTCTTCATTTAATACTATCGTCTACAATGTGCAATATTTTTAAGACTTTTGGCGGTATTTTAATTTATAGTTAGATGAAAATTTAGACAGAAAAATGTGATTTTGAATGTTAAGTCCAAAGACATAATGTTTCCGATATTAAAAAAGGTCACATTCACGTCGGGAAAGTTGAGGATGTTAGTTTTTCAGAAATAGGACGTTGTATTAGAAGACATACATACTGCATCTAGTTCTATAGCTGGAAAATATTTTATTTGGGGGAATATGGTAGCGGACGCAACAATACACGCTTTATAGAATCCCTATCAAACTGTAAAAACCTCTAATTTATTTGCTTCAAAATTTGATATTTTTAAAACTGGTATCTTTTACTGTGTTTTTGCACAAAATAAATCTAATTTACGTTTATTTTATGCAATTTTCAAAAAATTTTCACTTAGTAAATTTATATATGGTCCCTTAACTCATGAAAATAACACATTTTATTTAATATAAATTAAACTACTGAACGTAAAAATTTGAAATTTTGCACAGCCATGTAATATTAATTTCTGCATCTATTTCCATCGAATTTGGCTAGGTCGCTATTCATAATTTGTTTAATATTAATTTAATAATTCATAATTCATATTCATAATTTATAAAAAAATCACAATAACATTAAATTATGTTTGGGTCATTTAGTTCTAATCGTACGAATAAAAATCAGCTTCTTACTACCAATATTATATGAGATATGAATTGAAGTATGAAAAAATATTTTAACATAGGAGGAGGGGGATTTTGGGTGCTCATAACTCACTCATTTTCTGTCCAAATTTATTGAAAATTGGTGTCCGGGGTTAAAATGAGTTACATTTTTGAAGTATGAAGTGAAATCTAGGGGTTGCTATTGAGAAAAAAAAAGTTGGTGTGAATTTTAATATGTAGATGGCCCCTTATACAATTTTTATGCATAGCAAATTAAAGTGTACGTCAATCGTAAACGATTGGTATCTGTAACTTTGCTGTACGACGTGGTACTTTTTTTTTTCCGCAGCTGTACATGCTAGTATAGGCACTTTTAAATACTTAAAATATTCTAATCGTTATTGACAGTTGAAATATGCATTGAGGTTGTGCATTAAGAAAATTAAAAAATTTGATATTTCAGTATTATTTATCTTAATTTGCTTATGTAAAAGAGCCTCACTCTCCTCTAAAAGTTCATATTATCAGATTTCGTAAGTGCTAACCCTTCATAATAGGAGCCAGCAAACAGCGCCGCAGGGCCGAAGAGGCGAAATTTACCTCGTATGCAAAAAAAGAGCTAATCGGACAGCCTCTACTTCAGAGATGATATCGCATGCAGCCATGGTTCGGAAGAGGAGACATAAAACTGCAGACCAAGAAGTTCTTGGTGATCGGATCGCTCGGAGACCAGGAGAATTATCTAAAAGAAAAACTTTCATCACAATACCCAAGGGCATAACATTCCTTCGTTCTTCATACAGTACCTAAATATAGATGTTTGAAGAACGAATCCTTCAAAATACTGAGGAGTCTGCAGCACTTACAAGATTCGTACGAGTCCTGGATTTGCTAAAATTCCGAACTTTTGAAATAGTGTCCTAAAATGGTCGGATATTTTAAAAGTGGTCTTTTTTTTATATAAAATGCGGAAAGAAGTTCTCTCAAGTATATCAAAGAGTAAGACATTTTAGGACAATTTTTGAAAAGTTCGGAATTTTAGCAAATTGAGGACTTGTACGAGCCCTGTTTTACTGTTTTTATAACGACAGCAAGAAGAACAATTGGATCGGTTGCCAAAAATGAGTTAATTGGTTAAATGAGTCATTTGCCGGGGTTCAAGATTGCAAGTATTTTGCTTGTGATTTTTGAGTGTAATTATGTGTATGCCTATATTTTCCATGAACAGGCAAGAGGTGCACATTGTAGAGCTTCCCGATAACCTTCATATCTCTGTTTAATATATAAATAAATATGTTACGTTTCTTGAATATCATTCGAAATAAAGGTCGAATGGTATTCAAAGGACGTAATACATACACTATATTAAACAGACATATTAAGATTCTAGTGAAGGTCTACAACATGCCGTCATGCCTAAACTTGGAAAATACAAGCAACCGCATAATTATTCTAAATATATATATATATATATATATACGCAGGACGTTCCAAAAAATGATAACACGTTAATTGCTTATCCATTAGAGATAAGTGCGAATGTAAATTTAAAAAATGTCCAAAATAAGATAGGAAAGAAGACTATGTTAAAAAAAAAATTGCTCCCGTTGCTTTTAAAATATATATATACTTTTTAATTATGTATACTATACCCGTACAAGAAAGTACCCAATTAAATAAGCTGTGCTCCATACATTAATGAGATTATGTAGAAAATTTCAACCTTTCATCATAAAACGTTGGAAATATAACTTTAAACAAAGATGGTCTGGGGCTATACATGAATTTTAATGTAAATCTTTAATTTTAGAGTGCAAACAATTATTTTCCTTCGTAATTTCTGTACGACCCCTAAAACACGATCATCCCATGTTCCCGTTGACGGCCATTGAAAATTGGTTATAAGTCAGCATGTATTTATCTTCATATCTCTGAATCGTTATATGATACAATTCTCAAGTTTTGTCCATCACCTCGTTACTGTATAAGGGCATATTTTACGAAGTGGGAATTTTTCGTGCGGAAGTCGTATACAAATTTTAAAAATGTCACTTTTTGAAAATTAAAGAGAGAATTCAGTTTTAAAGTTGTCTTTTCCTACCTTATTTTGAACATTTTTAAAAACTTAAATTGCCTACTTATCTTCATGCATAAGAAATTATGTTACCAACTTTTTGGTACACACATATATACACTATATTTAAGTCTACCGAGTATTTTTTATAGTTTTATGTCCTACGTTTTCTTAAAATCAAGATTTCTAAAACAGTCTTTATATGAAATGACATTTTATTAAACGATTTAGGTGATTATTTAAATACATTAAATCACATCATCTATGCAACGAGATAATCAAATCAATGATAGCTGGTATCAACCTTAGCATCAGTTCTAGTTTTATACTTACCTGAAATTATATTTATAATACTTTAGTATCATTTTCTGTGGACATCTCCTCAATCGTCCAACCGTATCACTTAGATAAAAACCTAATTTAATCGATCGAAAATTATTTTAACAGATGGATTATGTTGCCAAAATATATAAAGTGAAAACTGTGATATTTGCATAAATCACCAAAGTAAAAATAAATTCATTCAAAGATGAAATATCCCCACGCTACATGCCAAAAGACTTTCTCGGATTTTTCGGAGTCATGCAGCTTTTTTGTGACTCGTTAGGGCTCCAGGCAGAGATGAAACACTGCACTCACAAACACACAGAAAAATGTCAAGAACCTCTTACGATTATGAATTGCTAAAGATTAAATAGCAGTGCTGTTTCTCAGCAGCGTTTCAAAACAATCACATTTGCTGTAATAAAAAAAAAAAAAAAGATATGCAAACAAGAATATTTTTCATACATGCAGAGCCATTTATAATAAGTATTCCAGACTGTTGTCGCAAAGAATAATAAACCATGTCAAACTAGAAATATTAAGATATTTTAGGACACGAAAATGTTGTTTTTATAATATATTAAGAGGTTACTAACAAGAATCTATTACAGTGTAAATTACGTATTAATTATATCAAATGAGATGTTCGATGTGTATCGAGTTCATTTTCAAATAGTGTATTCGAAGTTTTTTATTTGTAAAGTAAGCGAGGGGGAAAAAAACATTCTTAGGTTCTTAAGTAGAGAGTAAGCAGATTATGTTTTAAGTGAGCTTTGTTAAAGAGAAAATAATCTCTTTTAATATGTTAATTACGAAGAATTACTCTAATTGCGTATTAAAATTGATTGCTTATACACAAATTTAACGAACAAGATAAATATTTATTAACGAAATTTATTTCTTTTCAAAACATGTAACGCTAAAACTGTGTATTTTATGTCTCAGACATAAAAGTTCAATATTTTCGTTTATATAATAAAGAAACTGAGTATCTTCTCAAAATAGTGTATTTTATAATTCATTCTTAAAACTCTAGAACGGATACATGGAATAATATATAAATGTGGGTTTCAAACTTTGTTTTCATACACCAGTTACTAAACATTTAATACTGGACTTTGAAGTGAAAATTAAATTTCCGACTATGATTTTCTACACTTCTTTAAACAAAAATTATGAAACGGTGGATGAAAATTACACTTACGACCCTGAGGATTTACACTCCCTGGGGATTGCAATCCTTAGAACCGGATGCGGTAATCCGGGGTATCCGCTATCATTAGAAGTTTACCGGATCCGGAAAGTACTAAAAAGGAAAATACTATATATGAAGATGAAGGATTTCAAGGACAATACTTGTCTTATATTGATGACTATTTGTTGACAATAAAACCGACATGTGTAGAAGCTGAAAGGGCCTTTACATCCGCTGGCTATATTTGTAACTCTCTGAAAAGTCGATTGATACTTTACACGATTAACACTATTTGTTTCCTACAATCCTTTTTAAAAAACCAAAGTTGATTTTTTATAATCCATATACCAAAAATTATTATTTAAAGAAAGTTTATTAAAAAATACTAGATATTGTGATAATTGTGCCATTCGTTAAGCAGATCTATGATAACTGTCATCATTATTATAAGACTGATTAGCATGAACTCAGTTGATTAAGTTAGGTTCAGGTAATATAAGAACCTTACATAATATAACGTAAGCTAGTAGATAATTTTCATTGATGTCATTTATTTGAGAACTCAAAACTGACTGCAAAGACTAAACTTAAACTATTATACTAAATACTATATCTATAAATATACTTAAAAATATAATATTTAATTTTAAATATAGTTATAAGTATATTGTTATACAGTATATAATAACGCAAATACTATTTCGTTAAATTTTTTTCATTACAAATAAAAAAAAATTTCTATTATTATACCTGACAATAACAACAGCAACAATAATAATAACGATATATTTAGTATAATATATAATAACCTATATATAGATCTAGTCTTATATAATATAATATAAAGATTAAAATCTAACTAGCAATTCTAGGTACTAGATTTTCATTGTTCGTTTTATTCGTAATTGTTGCTACAGTTGATAATAAGTTAATTTCCTAAGAAATAAACTGTCTTTTTTATAAACTATATGATACACTCATTTAAACATTTTTTATACAGCTAACTTTGGAACGAAAGAAAAATTATTTTGATGTTGCCAATCCTACCGGATTGAGATTGGTGCCGGGTTCCAATCTCCAATTCTCCTCAAGTTGTCAATCAGCAGTTCGTAGTTACGTTAGAAATTTTCCTTCTCCGTCGCTAGTTAACGACTGCCAAAGCGAATTTTTAAACTAGTTTCAACTCGTTTATTCAACCACAAGACTTTACTTTTTTACTTTCTATTTTTTTTTAACTTTCTAAATGCGAAAACTCAGTTTGAAAACAGTTTTACAGTTTGAAAACAGTTAGTAAATTTTAATTTGATCCTGCGCAAATGATTTGAGTAAATTATCTTCTTCTTTTGATGATTTTTTTCTTTCCGTTAGATATTTTTATGGGGTTGTCTCAAAGATAGGGTTTTCCAGAGACGTGCTGCAATCACCGATGAATTAAAACAAATCGAAACTGAAGAAATCTCCTCAATAACACCAACAATATTGCGAAGTGTCTCAGTAAATTTGGTACAATTGCTATAAGGAATGAACTGTAAAAAATTTTAATAAAATTATGTTTTTCAAAAATAAAATTATAACAGGATTAAGTAATATTGTGCGTTACCATTTCTGTTTTACCTCACAAATAAAGTTGTAACAGTCCAACAGTGTTAGAAATTGTCTCCCACACTTAAACAAGGTTGAAAAAATTATATTTCAGTGTTAGAATAGTTGCCCCATCCGTCAGATTTATGGGCAATAAGAAAAATGAACGGGTCCTCTACACCTATGCTACTTTCAAAGGAAAACGGCTCAAATATTGAAAAATGCATCTACATTTTTAGATACTGTAGACACATTTTTCAATGTACTTTATTAATAATAACCAAATGATATTAATAAGTAAAACGCAATTCAAAAAGCAAAGCAAATAATTATGAAAATGGCATGTTAAATACCTTAAATAAAAAATATTCATCTGTATTTTCTGTTTACAGCTTTTACAAAGCAAACCATTCATGAGCTATTTGAACTAGGTTTATTCAGTCCGTAGCTCTTCTGTGCTATGAATAATCACGGCAAGTTCTACAGTTTAGCATCATGTTTTTAAGACGCACACGCACGACATTCCATGATCCATCTCTTGACGGTGTTTTCAGCAAACTCTAGGATGGTCCGCCGTTCAGGTTTAGACAATAAAAAGTGGTTCGTTGTTTTGTGAAATTTTGATTATAAATACACTGCCGAATGGCTAAATAATGTTCGTGGGTTTTCTATGGATCGCAGAAGGTCCATCTAAATTCATTATTCCAACGAATGTCGGACGAGCAACGAACGGGCTGATTGTGCGAAGCGCAAGCGTTTACCCACCTTTTGAGAAATCCATGGGAACCTTCAAACAATTTTTGAACATTCATCACCTTTCATTTCAACAAAATTAGCCTTTTCACAACAATTAACCATTTTTTTAGACACTTCGTTGCAAGTTGCATGCAAAAAGTCTATTGCTGGGACTTTATTCCTTTTTCTTGCCAAAGTTCTGACATATACTCAACAAATTTTTTGCTTTAGTTCCTGTGTACCCGCCTTGTAAAAAAGTTTTTGCTGGGTATTTTCTTTCTCTACAAAATAAAATCATTAAATAGATAGCGGACTGAGTTATCTAGTTTTCAACACTTTCCCCCTGACGCTGAAAAGGTAAGCTGAAAAGTGTTTAGGATTTCAAGCAAAATAGTACCCAATTTTGGTGACACTTTTATACATGGTACCAAGTTCGACTCTAAAAATATGCCTCCAGAATTGGTTTTTGTTTCGTGATATCATGACTTTGACGCGATAACACCAAATCCTCCTGCATTAAATCAGAAGTCAATTATCAATATTGGCGAACTAATTAACCAGCTTACTTGCAAAAAGATGCGAATTTCAGCTATTTCTTAATTGGATTGTGCATTTTAGAATAAATTAGTGCTTAGAATAGCACACACATCAACCGGCAATTGCGTAACAACAGATTGTGCTCTAATGGCAGTGATTTAAATAAGTGCTTTAGTAAGCCCAATTTTGAATTTTCGTCATGCAATTATACATGCTCAAAAACGTAATTGCGTTGAAAAGTGTTTTCAAAAGGATGCGTTTTTTCATGATTTATCTTTCTGGTTTTACTATATAGCCGTCAATTAAGGTCGAGGGCTTTACTTTCCGGTAACATCCTCTATATCAAATCAACCACTGTCTAACGTAGTAAGAAAACACTCAAATTCCTTCATATTAAGCGACATTCTTCAAAATTTATAATTCAAAAGCTGTTATGTTATAGTGTTAATAGTTAGGTGTGAATCTACATTGCTCAAAAATTCACCATATATATAACAAAATATGATTTCATCAATCACATCATATTTGTCTGCTGACTTTTACATGATTAAATATATACAGGGTGTCCTCAAAAGGTGATAACGGGCTTTAGTTCTTTATCTATTAGAGTTAAGTGAGCAGTGTAAATTAAAAAATTTTCAAAATGAGGTCGGAAATCAGACTCCGTTAAGAAAACATACCTCTCGTTAATTTTCAAAAAGTTACTTTTTCAAATTTTTATACGGGACCCGTACAGAAAAATTCAAAATCATGTATAGTCCCCGATCATCTTTCTTTAAAGATATCTCTGCGACATTGTATGATGAAATGCTCAAATTTGGTACATCAGCTCATTAGTGTATGGGGCACATTTTACTAACTGGGAATGTTTTTTTACGGGGGTCATATACAAATTTACAAAGTATAACTTTTTGTAAATAAACGAGAGGAATTTTTCCTTGACGGAGTCTTATTTCCGACATTATTTTTAACATTTTTTCAATTTACACTGCCCACTTGTCTCTGAAATATAAAGAATTAAAACCCGTTACCATCTTTTTGGAACACCCTGTATATATATGTGGCGTGCATCTTTTTATAATTAAAATGCGAAAGTCCCGAAACAATGCATAATTGCAGCAAGAGATTTCGTAGACAAATTTCCACAGTTTTTAAGGTATTAAAGTGAGCTTAGTTCGTGAAGTAGATAATCTAGTAGATAATTATTATTGTGCAAAAGAATATTAACGAAGAACTTTTTGTAAAATTAAAAAGAAGAAAAAAGCATGCATTTTTTAGTAAACAGGAAAACTTTGTATAAAAAGTTTATTTCTATGCCTTCTATGCCGTATATTTGCGAAACGAGATGTTTTATAAAACCTCAGCAAGCAAAAGTACTTTTTTCAATGGCCTGAATAAAATAATAATGAACATAATAATATGGGTAATTTAAGCTACAAATATTTCATGAGTAAATTCAATAGTTATAAAGATGGAGACTATGAATTACTCATTCTATATTTTCAGCGAGAGAATTTTTGGTACCATATTTTTGAAGAGAAGGAGTACTCTATCTTACTTTAGAGTCCTATAAGAAAAGTGATTTTTCAAAATACATTGAAACATTTTAGTATTCAGTGCCATTTACAAAAAAAAAAAAAAGACTTTGATATTGTTTATATAAAATATTATATAAATATATTCATAATTTATGTAGCAGGCAGGTTGTGTATAAATATATTTTCTATAAAAATGTTTTAAAGTGCTTTTACTACGTAAGTATCGTTTATTAAATATAAAGATTTTTTATAAACTTTTCTGCACTATCCTTAATAAAATAATTTTTTTTTCATTTCTTTATTCTTGTATACTTAAAAGTAGATTAGAGCGAAATAAAAAACTTTTTAAAACTCAAAAATTTGCCTATTGCATCAGTTACTGAGTATAATAGGCAGTCCCTTCAATAATAATGATAATAATAATAATAATAATAATAATAATAAATAAGTAAATAAATAATAAAAATCTAACCTGAATGATATCTTGAGTTTTAATGGGTGCAGTAATAAGTTGTGCATTTTTTTTTCTTTTGTTCAATGTTTTCTCTCTCTTCTTATAAAACTTTCCCTAGTAGCACAACTAGTTCAAAAGACGATCAAAAGGCTCTCAAAAGACGTCTTTCGAACGGTTTTTGAACTTCTTTTGAACTAGTGTTACTATTAGAGTTTTTAACCAATTGACTGACCGTCTTCACATTTATTTTTAACTTTGAAACTTCCAGTACAAACTATTTTTTTTTTCGCTTGATTGTTTTCTTCAACCTCAGTTACCTCAAACTTGAAGTACAGTTGATTTATACGGTAAAAATTGAGCAAGAGTATTGCCAAAACGAGTATTGCGAGTACTGTGCGAGTATTCAAATGTGGACTTATCAATATCTATCTCTACTACTAGGCAACTACGTGACAACAGACAGAATGGTAGAATCCAATATATGGTTCCATAACGTTCGCTTTTAACTACTTTACTATATTATATATATACTGTTACAAATTTTCGGGGCATCCCGCTGTTCTGGGGTTTTAAATAGTTTAAAATTCGTATTCTACGGGTCAAATAGTTAAATTTTGTTTTTTGTTGCATCAAAATCGGTCAACTAGAACCGGAGACACAGAGGTTTGGGTTTCCTCATTGATTGCTATAGCAATTTCTAGAAATCTCGAGAAATATGGGTCCTAGGCCTTCGGTAACTTCACTTTTGGGGACTTATTTCTGTCGCCAAATTTGGCGATATTTCGCCAAAAGTCGCCAAAGTTATTTTCCCAATGGGGCTTGTAAAGTTAGTTTTTCTGCATTAACATGCATAATAGTCTAATATTGCTCTTGGATGACGTAATCAAAATTCCCGCTTTATGTGGAATCTTCGAGAGATATGTTCTTCTAGAAGCTCCTTGTAGCTTTGGCGACACCTATAAATGCCGGCATGACAGACGCCCAGTTCAAACTGGATCGTGCTTCTCATGAGTACGCAGCTTTGCTCTGTGAATTGTATTGTGCTATAAAAGCAGTATTTCCGCTTGCTTTTTTTGAAGCTTTGTTTTTAAGTGCTGTGTGTAAATTCTTTATTGCTGTGTCTTGAGGGTCTGTTTACGAAATCCCTCATATATTTTCACTGAATTTTTGTCAGTGCAAGTGTTTTATTTTGTGTGACAAATACAGCATTTGTGAAAGCTTTTGTAGTAAGTGAATTACTGCTCGATTGTGCTTGTAAATTTTGTACAGCTGATTGTTCGAAGAAGTTCTAGAAGCAATAAAGTTAGTTCTCCATCCAATATGTGGACTCTTTACTAGAACTTTCTACACCTACTGGAGAACGACGAACCCAGGAAACTAGCAGAGTTTTACGCAACAATATATATATATATATAAGTAACTTCTTATATATATATATATATATATATATATATATATATATAAGTAACTTCTTATATATATATATATAGATATATGTCATCTATATATATAATATATATATAGATATATGTCATATATATATATATATATATAGATATATGTCATACAAGCGATCATTTAATTAAAAACATCTTTCACTTTGGGGGCATCTGGATTATAAGTTGTAATTTCAAAACATGGTGCAATACTTGTTGCCTAGGAGGGTCTAACCTGTCAATCATAAAGGTGTCTCGCCAGCAGGCGCCTCCCATGTCTGTTAATTTAACAAATGAGGATTTTGTTATGGTTTTGTGGACCAACTAAATGATAGAAAGACAGAGCTGCCGCCTAGCGGACACTCTGTGAACTTAACTAACAAAACCAGGAGACATTTACCGCAGAGCAGCTCTTCATCACTTAGATACACTTCCAAACTCCTCTGTACATAAACTTGTAATGCCTTAATAAAATATTCCAATTGGACGTTGCAGTTTGTGCTGTTCTTAAACCTCTCACGCACGACAAATATATATATATATATATATATATATATATATAACTACATACAGTGATAGCCAAAATTGTGGATACTTTTGGAAATGTTTAGGTTTTCGAACTTATATATACTTATAGGAAAAACTACGTTTCACAAAATGTAAACTCATATATAATTTTAATGAGAATTTAATACTGATACCAATGCGCAAATCTAAATTTAAATATGTGCAATACAATAAAAGTTATTATTATTTTAACCTAAAAAAACAAATACAGTAACAAAGGGATGGTAATTTCTAACTTTACAGGTCAATCGCTGTTACTTTTCTGAGCTTAAAACTCTTGTCAGCTCAATGAAACATTCACGTGAAGCTGTAATAAAAAATTAAGGCTAGCCTACAAACTGCTGATAACTCACTGCAATCTTCGATATTGTTGCAGAAATAGTCTGCTTGTTTCCGGGGTTCGTCGTTCTAAAGTCCAGTTGGTGTAGAAAATTCTAGTAAAAAATCCACTGGTCAGGATGGAACACAACTTTTTTGCTTCAAAAACTTCTTAGATATTACGTATATTACAGACAATCTAAAATATTACATCAAATTATTAAATATTTTATTGGTTAAAATAATATAAAATGATATTTTTTATAATACAGTAAAATCTCGATACATTGGTACTTAAGGGACCCAATAAAGTCATCGTTCTAGAGGGATGTTTTGTTATATTTATGGGAGATTGTAGTGTATGGAAATTCTGCGTGACCGCAAAATTTTATCGTTTTAGAGAAGGTTTTACTGTATTATAGTCATAATTATGAATTTCTTTTATATCTTACACTATAATATACAACATACAAAAAGAAAAATAACATTTACAATTCGATCAATTTATATCTGAACAAAGTAGTCTTCAATACAAGATAGCATGAAATTGCCACTCACGCTTATTTTCGTATTGCTGCCTGGTTCTGACCGCTTCTTACTTTGTTTGAGTAACCGAATGCAGAACTTACATACATTGTTAATATCTTATTTAAAATAAAACATTCATTTATCGTCTTTAAGTATGATCAATGGAATATTATAGAGCCTTACTCACCCGGTTGAATGTTCACGAGAATCCAAATTACCGGCTATTAAAGTCGAGGAATGAGGATAAATTCACAATCCAATTGTACACTGGCATACACGATTCCTCACACAAAAGGTTCAGTATTGCTAGCTGTTGACACACAAAAATACTAACAGCAAATTTGCGTTTCCCTCAACTGACATCTTCCCCGAATTACATTATATATTCAATGTTTTAGGCTATGACTTTTAAAGTTTAAACTTTCTCTTTAACATTAGAGAAAAGGGTGGATCTGAGATCAGACACGACACAGACAAGCAGCTGTTATGCAAGACGAGACAGGAGTTTTTCTCATTACTGCAAGTATATGGGTATTTTGCGAGACGAGACTTATCTTTCACCGGATGTTTTGCAAGACGAGACAACCATATTCTTCATCTCGCTTCTATTCATAATTTGTGAGGTTATTTTTCAATTCTTTTTAATTCATGCTCTATTCGTTGAAAATTATTGAAAATTTCTATACACCAATCAAAATCCCAATTTTTTTTCTTATTTTCGAAGGGGATGAGGAAATTAGTATGCATGGCACCTTCGAAGTTTTATTTTAGAGCTATGTCAACAATAGATGCTTCACCAGACGTTGAAATGGAAGTTGCGCTGTAAATAATGTGGATTCATTAATTAGCGAATAAATTCAAGAAAAAAAATCGACAAAACAAAAGTAGGTATATATATATTTTTTTCCCAAAGGGAAGGCACTATGAGGGAGTTGTCGGAGGTCGATTAAGAGAAACGTTCCCTCGGCCGCTTACATGACGTATAGTGTACTAAAGGTATTACCTGAAAACACTGACGGACAACTGGAATACACAAAAAAGCTGCACTTTATTGTAGGTATCTTCACAAAACAGTTATTAAAGAAACAAGTTCAATTACGCACCGTACATTGCTTCATAAAAATAACACCAGGAATATATCTAATTGTTCCGGCCACACGGCATGCCGGAGTTCCATAAAAAAAAAACACAACCTCCTCTGACGGAGAGGAATCGAGAAGTCCCCTGAAATCTTCCTACAAAACTGCCAGCTCTCTACAGGTTGGCGAGTAAAATATGAGCACTCATAAGCCACTGCCCCACGTGACAACCACCGTCCGGTAGGCGTAAACAATATAAAAATTTGAAACAAACGGATTAAATTATTAATGCCAAGACAGAAGTGCCAGAATTTGGCGAATGCCAATACGTAAGGCTAC
>JAWZYV010014382.1:0-84072 GCA_038373885.1 Cheiracanthium punctorium | reverse complement strand
AGATTTTATTTACGCACTCGGCTGGAAGTGGGGGGAGAAGAAAACAAATGAAAATGCATAGTCATCCTGGGGGGACTGCCCCCTCTGTTGAATCATCTGGCTACGGGCAGGCGCAGTGGCCTCGTCACTAAACCCCGTGCCTGTATGAAGACGGAAAGTGAAGCAGCACGGGCTTGGATATTGTACGCCAGAAGGGGCTGGTGCACGTAAAATCTGTTCGTGGGTCCAAAGCCCTCCATGTTCAAACGATATCTATATGGGTGTCGATTTCAGGTGCTGAGTGTCTCGTCAGGAATTGGCTCAAAATTAGGGGATCCCGAATTAAGATCGGTCTTCCTCCCACTGAGACTCATTAAAATGGAAGCTGCTTTCTTTCGCCCATCGTCCTATAGGAGGATCTGGCGCCGCTCCGCGATTGCTAAACGGCATTTGAAACAACAGCAGTTTATTATACTTATAAACAACAGTTTATTATACATTAAAGTTTCAAGTTGATTAAAAAAAAAATCTTCCTTCTTTTTGACACAAAAATCTGGACATTTGATTTGGTTTCAAAATGCTGCTTTTTTCGGAATAATTTGGAATGTTAATTTAATTTTACCAACTAAAGTTAGATTTTTAATAGATTTTATATTTAACATCACGTCTGTACATTTACTTAATGTTTAGATAGTAAGTTGTTCGATTTTCTTAAATTAAAACCAGTGAAATTCCGGTTAAAAAAATTGACAATGCAGGGAGAAAAATCATTAAGTTGTTTACTTTTTATTAAATAAAAACATTTTTAAGCATCACTACTGTCGTTAAGCAGTAGAAATTTTGTTCTTATAAAATTTATCAATTCTTAGAAAAAAGAGCCTGAAGATAACAAATTTTATTTGAACGCGATAAAGTTACAGTACCTTTAAAACTTCTTAAATTCTTAATTCTAATGGTTTGGGCTAAAAAATTCAAACCTTTTTTTTGTGAGTGGAGGGGATAGGAAGAAAACATTTCTTGGAAGAATTTGTTTTTCAATAATAAATTGAAATTTAAGATATAAAAATTAATTTTTTTTTTGTCTGATGTTGGAAAGAAAGCACAAAAATACATGGCGTTCCTGATTTGAATGCTAGATCGCGTGTTCGATTTCAAACTTACCACCGTGTACATGTGGTAAAAGTGTGCATCTTAAATTCGTGGTTCTAAAAGTTTTCTGCCTAATTTTTAGCTGCTTTCGAGGGACACCACCGTTTAGAAATCTCTTAAACTTCTGAAAAGAGTAAGCAAATACATATAAAAGTGTTTTCTGTCAGCAAGAATGCACATCTAGACGCTGGTCTGGAATTTCCGCAGGCAGATGTTCAATATGGTTAGTGACACACCGGCAAAAGCATCAGTAATTTTATCAGTTGGATTTTACCTCTTCGACTTTTAACATTAATATGGTCAAAATCATAGCAATAACTCGTATGCAGTTAAGTGCATTATTTAGACCTAATCCTGCACACATTACTTTTCCTGGGAAACCAATCCTAGTATCCAAAAACACCAAAAATTCTGAACAGGCAGTTTCGAGTGTCAGGTTCAGGGGAGGGACTGGGGATTTCATCCTTCCCCCCAACCACCAAAAAAAAGCTTAAGTGTAACATTTTACGTTATTGTGTATTTTCCTTATGTCAAATAAGCTACAATTAGTCCCTTCCAAAGAAAATAATATTGACTTAATGTTACATTTTTCTTTATTGTACATATTATCTAAGTCAAGTGAGTTTTATTTTAGAAATTAGCCCCCCCCCCCCCAAAAAAAAAAAAAAAAAAAATTCTGTACCTGCCACTGCCATTTTCTACCAACCAAGTGCGAAATCTCTTCACCAGCAGAAAGAAGATACTCCTAAATATAGGCAGTATACGAAATTATGATTTCTCGCTAGCTGTCAATGGCCGCAGAGGTGATTTTCGACCACAACCTCCTTTTGGAACTTTACAACCCTCCTATTCTTAGTTCCGTAGCCCCTTTAACCAGTCTTAAAGCAAATTCACGGTAAGCATATGTACACAGCAAAAGTCTTCTAGCAAAGTGAGGTAGATGTAGATGACTGCATCTCTCATTTCTCATCAATGAAACTATACCTCAACGCTCCCTTCCGTCATCCCAGTGAAAGTCCACATTCACTTATCTTCTCTCTCCCACACCCCGGTAAGCAAGAGAAAAAAAAAGTAAAAAGATGGGCCAGAGGAGGGATTTTCCTTGACCTCTGGCCGTGTCTCAGTATGGGGAGGGGAGTCACATTAACTTGCTTCCTCGAAAAAATCGTTAGAAGTGGAACAGCTAGTTAGGATTTTACAATATGATCTTTTGCAATTTTTTGTCAATTTTACACATTAATGAATTTTTTGGTGAAACTAGTTAATTCTTACCACTTATTGGAAAAAGGTTAAATTTTTCTAGGGTGGGCTAATTGTGGTCCTGGGGTGGGCTTAGCCCCCCTCTGTTACGCAAATGAAATTTATAAACAATTAATAAACTTAATGTTTTTTATTTTTCTCTATATTTTAATCAATATTTATTGCTAACGCATGCATAAAGATAAAAAGGGACATTTTTATATTGCTCTGAAGTTTTGTACTGGAATATATAAAACTATTCTTACCTGGTATATCATGAAAACGTTCCAATGCATTGTAAGCTTTGGGGGATAGCATCGATATTGCGTCTTCTACAGACAGATCTGCCCAAAATCTCGCAAACTATCTCAAGCTTGTCGGCTTTTGGTGAAATATCGCCAAATAAAGTGTCAGAAGGAAATCTTTCAAATTGAACTCAGCTTGGCGATATCGAAATATTTGGCTAGAAATCGCTAAACCTTACTATTACTGATATTTTATCTCTTTCGAACAAATAAGTTTAGAGGAAGTGCGTCGGAAATATTTTTGATTTAATAGACGTGCAAGGAAGTCATGTGTTGTACACATCAGATTTTTTAATGAAGAAATTCATTTTTTAACTCTTAACAGCATATATCACTTCTGAGTCGTTCGAAATTGCCCAATACCACTAAAATACGCTGTAATGCATTTCGGCCCATAGAGCGTAATGCATTTAGAATCTTTTGAGCCGTCCTGTAGATAAAATATGCAGTCGAATCGAACCGAAAGGGGAGCGGCAAAAGTAGATGTTACAGCAATCCAAAATATGAAGTTTCAACATTCTACGCCTAATAATTTTTGAGATATGCGAGTTTAATGAATTTCGCTCCATAGAGCATAATGTATTTAAAATCTTTTGGGAGATCCTGTACATAAACTATCCATTCGATTGAGACCAAAATGGGAGGTGCACAACTAGATCCTAGAATAATCCATATCAAATCTCAACATTCTACGACCAATAGTTTTTGAGATATTCGAGTTACATACATACGTACGTACGTACAGACGGCATGGAAAAACTGGCCACAATAGACTCCCCGCTGGTCTAAATGAGTTGCAGACGCATTCATATGATCGTTCATGCTAGCTTACGATGAGATGCATCGAAAAAATTCTTAAAAGTAAATTTAGAGGTAGTCAAAATCGGTTTTTTCGTCGAAATTTGCCCCCCCCCCCAAATTTTTCGGAATCACATTACTTAATTATACTACGTACAAGGAAGTAATAAGCAGTTGAAAGTTTAGGTACAATTTAAAAACAAGTTTTCAAGTCGATTGTATGCCGCTATGTAAAATCTGCGTTCTTAGCCGGCGCAGACCTCTACCTATAGTATACTTACACAGTGGCAGTAGTGGATCCAGGGCAGGGACTAGGGGGCTTTAGACCCCCCCCCCAAAGAGATTGCTAAAGGGTAACATTCTGCTTTATTATACACTTTAAATAGCTAGAATGATAATATTTTATTACTTAGCCCCTCCCAAAAGCATGCACATTGGTTTAGACTAAAATTTTGATTCACTATATATTAGTACATTTTAATTGGGTGAAATCAGCTTTTTTAAAAATTTAGCCCCTCTCAAAAAAAAAAAAAAAAAAAAAAAATTCTGGATCCACCACTGCACAGTGCCGTGGCCAGAAATTTTCATTGGGGGCATTAAGACTACTGCAACTCACATATATGTATACATGTGTGTGATAAAGGAGTAAAGAATATACATTTTCTATGAAAAAAAATTCCTCATGGGGGAGTTATGACCCCCTTATCCCCCCCCTTGGCTACGCCACTGTACTTACACAATTCTAGCTGTATCGAATGCAGCCTATGCCCTACTAGCAATTTTGCTCGGGCCATCATCGGCTGGCTACGTGGCCGGTGGTTGCCCGAGCAAAATTGCTAGTAGGGTAGTCATTAGCGCACTTTGAAGAATTTCCGTCCATAGGGTATAATGTAAAAGAACATTCATTTGTAGCCCTATCGAAAATATATAAGTCCTATACACAGCAAACTGTAAACATGTTGTCTGACGGCGACCTATAATATACGTACCCAATTTAAACTTCTTCGAATTCGATATTTAGACACTATAGTCTGTTCGCGGAAACGAGAGAACGAAAGTAAACAAACGGCTTACCAAAGAATTACATTTTTTGGCACCAATCCCTAGTTTGGAATTAAGAAAGATTAAATTCGCCTAACAGCGTAAATGGAAATTCATACTGTGTTTGGCACTTTGGCAAAATGCCAGTTGTTTACTCTTCGCCAGTTTGCACGTGCAATTGTTTAGTTTCGTTCTCTCGACTCGGCGAACATAGTTCCTTTTATAATGATTTTGAGTCCATAGGCCGTAATGTATAAGAATTATTTTTTGCAATCCCGTGAACAAACTCCACACACACAAAAATCTATTCAGGTCCATGCTATCGTGATCTATAATATACATACCCAATTTGTGCTCAATCGAATACGCACCTTTCAGACGCTAACGCACTTTCGAAATTTTCAGTCCATTGGCTCTAATGTAAAAGAAATCTTTTTCTTAGCCTTGTAAAAAAGACTATGAGTCCTATACATACCAAAATCGATACCGGTCTTGCGACGATGATCTATAACATATATACGAAATTTGAGCTCAATCGAATTTACCGTTTAAACGCTAGCGCACTTTCAAGAATTTCTCCCTATATGCCATAATGTAAAAGAAATTTTTGTCGTAGCCCTGTAAAAAACCGGTAAGTGCTATACACACCAAAATCAATAACGGTTTTGTGACGATGGTTTATGAGATATATACCAAATTTGAGCTCAATCGAATGCATTTTAGGAGCTATCTTGTTTACTCACATACATATATACATCTCGTAAAAATAGCAAAAATGTATTCAGAAGACCTCAAAATGTGTCAATACACCAAAATCTCATAGTCGAATTTTTTGTATGATTACAATATTTTCGGTATTTACGTATTATCCCGGCGATCCGCCAAGACGAGCGATTTTTTTGCCAAGAGAAATGTCGGGCATATGAAATAATTAATTGTTTTGAATATGATTGGCAACAGTTTGGCAACTCATTTGACGGAAAAGTAATTTGGCGGGAATGACCGCCGGGAAAATACGTAAGTACCATATTTTTCTTACATGGTACATGCTCGGAAAGTAAAAATGAAGAATTGTTGAAATTTCTATATTATTTATCTTAATTTGCCTTTTTAAAAGAGCCTCCCGCTCCTTTAAGAGCATTGTATAATCAGATTTCAAAAGCACATTAAGGGCAAGGTTGCCAATTCAGCTACTTTGTGGATAGATCTGTCTACTTTTTGCGGCTAAATCAGCCAATTTAGACACTTTGTGGCAATACCGAAGTATTTTGTAAGTCGGAAATGAAAGTCCAATTGACTCAAAAAGCATCAGCAGACAAGCCCTTTTCAGCAGTACAAGCTTTAAAAAGTAAACGCTAAAGAAACGCCGAGAGAGCTGAGAGAAGGAAAAAAAAAAAGGCGCCAAAACAAGGCTTCTTTTTTTCTTTTTTTTCTCGGCTTGAAAACATTGGCTGCATTCGTAAACGATAAACTCGTTGCACGAGTGCAACTCGTTTGGCGTTTACGAATGCGGCCATTGTTATCCATTCCTGGATACTTTTAGCTTTGATTTTAGGCATATTTTCTCCGGCAGAGTTGGCAACAGTGATTCGTTGGGTAAAAGCGACAAATCGGCGAAGCGCAAATTTACTAGTACGGAAAATCCCATAGGAGAAACTGGTGTCCGGCCTGTATTTATCCAAGCCTGTATTTATCCAAGTGAGCCATGGTTTTACACAAGTCTTCTGTATTTTTTCCGCATGCGGAAGATTTATGTAAAATAGAGAGAACCTGCAAAATTTACAGAAGACTTCTGTAAAACATACGAAAATAAACTAATGTCCTGGCTGATAGTTTTATTTTCTGTAGGTTTGACAGACTTTTTTTGCAGTGTACGGTGTTCATGTTTGCAGATAGTTTTATTTTCTGTAAGTTTGACAGACTTTTTTTGCAGTGTACGGTGTTCATGTTTGCGGGATGTCCACCAATGTCGGAAGGCAAAAACAGTGTCATTAGTAGCCTCACCGAGATAAAAAAGTCGCCAGTTTAGTGGTCATTTTCTTAATTTTAGCTGTCAAAATAGTAGAATTTTTGCATGATTTTGTAGAATGATTTTGTAGAAAGAAATAAACATATGCCATTTAGCTTCATTTAAGAAGGAATAAATAAAATGATAAATTACAAAACTTCAAGCGTTATATCAATAGAGCATATATCACATTTATTTTTATAACACAATTAAAGAAAGAATTAGAATGTAGATTAGAATGTTTGATGAACGACCAATAGAGAACAAATTTGAAAAGAAAAGAGTGACAAAAACCGAAACCTGATTTTTAAATTAGGTGCCTGGAGTAAGATTTAAGTAGCCAAAAACTTGAGAATAGAATGAGAATGCGGGTTTTTGATAAAAAAAGTCTCCCAAGTCGCCTAATCTTTAAATTAGTAGCAAAAGCAGGGACTGATTTACGGCGGGGCATTCGGGGCACGTGCCCTGGGCCCCCGATTTTTAGGGGCCCCCAAAACTTCCTTTTATGTAATCATAATAGCTACTAAAATTATCTCTCAAGAGAAAAATTTCTGATTACTTCATTTCATCACAAATATTCAAAATTTTTAATTTAATGTAACTTGTAACGCTAAAAATTATGCATTCGATTCGACATTCGATAAATTCGATATTCGCAAATTCGTTCGAACACCTCAGCACGCTCCTCCTTTTATCTTTTCAAAGGTGTGTGACGGCTGTAAATACCCATAAAAACATTTCAAAATCGAAAAATTCATATAAGTGGTATCTGTCGTGACATTTTACTGATTTGTAAATGTCTACGTATGGTTAACTTAGGAATGACAAATTAGGAATTGGTTTTTAACTTAATTTAATTAAATAATATTCTGCGGAAATTTTTTGTGCAGGGGCCCCCAAAAGAATCAGAGTCCTGGGCCCCCAAGTGTGTAGCCGGTCCCTGAGCAAAAGTTGCCTAGCCTGACTCGCAGATTTTTAAGTCTGGAGCAAGGACGTACCCAGGGAGGTGGTCCAGGCGGTCCGGACCCCTCCCGAAATTTCAATTTTTGTTAGCAAAATAATAATGATGAAGTCTTTTGTGGAAAATTCTCCCTTTTTCACCGTTTGGACCCCCTCCGAAATTTTTGGACCCTCCCGAGTGTCTACACACGTTTCAGAACATGCGCAAGTCAAATATGCAATTAAAAAAGTCGCCATTTTCAACCGATAGATGGCGCTATATCGTGTTTCAATGCTTATTTACGTCATATATGCAAATTTTAAGCCCATCGAACAGTGTAAAAACAAGGCCACATTGAGAAATGGTCAATCGTGACTCTGAATAAGGAACGTGCATTGTTAGTGAAGATATTCTATCAGAATGGTAGCAATTATTCAGCTACTCTGAAAGAATACCGGCGTATGAAACGATTAAGAAGAGGTCCAATGAGTGTCAATGAGAATAAATAATGGTTTAATTGTTTTCTTATTGCATTTAAATTTGTGATCTTAATTTACGTTAATTTTTGATTACATGTTACTGTAAAAAGTTAATTACTAAATCGAATTCAATGGAATTTTGACAAACTGTAAAAGATGTTTTATATTGTTAATATGCCTCTTAGAATGTCACTATGCTCTGTCTATCGGTTTTGGAAGTTGTATATACCATCGGTGAGCATTGAAATACGGTACAGCGCCATCTATCGGGTGAAAATGACGATTTTTTTTTTTTTTTTTTATATGACTTGCGTATGTTCTGAAACGTGTAGATATCAAATTTCACTGGGATATTCTCGGTAGTTTTCTCTCCAGCACCCCTTGAACACTTGCAGATGGCCACCCACATAAAACGCAATATCGTCGAAAAACCTGTGCTTTAAACCTGCATGTGTTTTTGACGAGAGAAGGTTTCGGATAATCAGTAAAATGCTCTTAGAGTTTGATTTGTAAATTTAGAAATGAAAAAAAAAAATGAGACAAGAATGTTTTTAAGCAATTGCCCTGTTTTGGATCATACTCTAAATTATTATTATTATTGAATCGCCAGGTTAGACACGTAATATTTAAGTCACGCTTTTTAAATTGCCTTTATTTTCAGCAAGCAGCATTAGTGTCTGAAACGTCGTCGCATCGAATAGTACGAAACAGTTGAACAGTTTAATAAATTCCAGTTTACTAGGATTCTCAGATCATGTAGGCTAGGAAAGTTTTCGTTTTTCGTTTGTATAAAAATACGAAACTCAACTGGCAATACATGGTATTTATGAAATACATACAATATTCCGTTCCCGAAGATAAAATTATGTAAACAAACAAATACAAATGACTACGAAATTTCACCAAAACTGTAATAATCAAATTATAAGGCTTTTATAAATTTTCCAGTAAAATGAATTTATGAATGAATAGCAGTAAAAGTAATTTATTTGCTTTTCCCGCAAAAGAGGACATAATCAATATACCTATACGTGTTCCAGGTATTTAAAAAGATTTAATTCATCTTATAATGATAAGAGATCTTAAGATCTTAATCATGAAATATTGGCAGAAAATATTTATAGCTACTTTCTGTAAACAAAAAGTGTATACAGAGCAATTTTTTGAAAATTTTAATATTTTTTTATTAATTTAAGGAAAAATGTTATTTTAAATTTCGTTTAAACTGATATAAGCATAAAAGCCTTTCCCAAAACGGGAACACGGTTTTACTATACCGTCATAAATCTGATTAGAGGCGGATAAGTGCATCTACCCTGTTCAGCTAACTCAATTTTCTTCTAAAAATGCAATCTCAAAACTCTTTTGGTTAAACCCCATCTTTATTTGCGCACTTCTTAAATTTTAAGCATACTTCTTTCCCGCGAAATATTTGCTTATAGTCCAGTGAATAAATAGGTGTGCGTGTTAAGGTACGTGGCGTCCCCCAGCAAATTTAAAAGAGGGTCCCCCTTTTATGCTTTAAATCAAGTATTTCCCAGTTTTTGAGTTCGAAATGGTGCCCCTTCGAAGGTGGCTCCGCAATTAGATGCTTACCTTGCTTACCGTGTCGGGCCACCCCTGTTTTTACCCTTCGAAAGGTGTTTAGTTCTGAATTTTTTGATACGTTGTATAGGATAGCTGGCTAATGAAAAATCCGATTTTTCCCCTCCACCGTTCCCCCTTGTATCTCATGAAAACGTTTGAAAATCGGCCCTTTTTTCAGTTTTTCGCCTCTAACTTCTTGATATTTTAGCACAAAACTGTCAGTTACCAACTCGTAGAAGATAACATTTCTTACAAATTTAGTTCTTACAAATTTGGTGAAGTTTTTTTGCACGGTCTATAGTCAGAGCTATAAAGCTCCAAAAGAGGTTAAAATTTCGAACTTAACAAAATTTTAAGTTTCCACTTTACATCCGAATAACATTTCTTTGTCCAATAAAAGACCTCAAAGAAATCCTGCACAGAACCGAATTACCTACAAAATCCATGAACATAGGTTTTTTTAATGACCAATTCAAAAGCGTGAAGATTAAAAAAAAAAAGGGGGGGGGGTTAAATGGCATTTTTCAAGTTAGTTGAATTTTTTTCAGTTTTTCGCTAATTACTTCGAAACTATGGTTTCTAGCGAGAGCCTCACAGTTAAATAATTAAAAATTAAAAAATTATGCTTTGAATGAGTACCTAAATATTGATTTTGAATCAGTAACATGGCCGAAATCGACGGTTGGAAAATGCAACATTTTTCCTTCCCATATTTTTCTGAGTTCCCTTAACTTGAACAGAATTTCGAAGTCAATACATTACATTAGTTAAAATGATAGGCTGCATCGATTCTCTCTTTTTCCTTACAGTATTAAATCTCAAGAGTACCCCAAATCGTGTATTTTTACACCATATCAACAGTTACGTAAGGCCACACAAATTGTATAAATGTAAATAGCTTGTATAAATAATAAATAAACAAATAAATAAAAATGATTTATTGAACATCTGCTACTAATCCTAAACCCAAACGTTATACACGCTCATAAAAAATTTCTTTTCCCATTCCCATTCTGTTTTTTTTTTTTTTTTTTTTTTTTTTTTTTTTGGCGCGTTTGAAACCCGTGCACTTATGAAATCCGTGGGCGTTTTATATGTTTATATCAGTGAAGTAATTCAATTAGTATTCTTGCTATTTCACTTATATATTTCCTATTTAAATATACATGTATATAAAACACAATAAGTGACATTGAATTGAAACAAATTACACGTTTTAGAGTTCATTAGTTTCAACATTCAATATTTGTTTAAACAACAACAAAAAACCCTTTTTTATTTAATTTATCTCATCAAAAAAGTAAAAGCCTTTAAAGAAGAAGAAATATTAATTTTCTTCTGCGGCATAAATCTGATTACGAGAAGATAATGCGGTACGGCTTATCTAACTTAATTTTATTTTTAAAATTTCCTTCCTCAAACTTTTTCCGTCTAGCTTTGTATCTATTGATATATATTAATACGATTATTATAACTAGGAACACAAAATGCTTTTTCTTTCTGCCTATGGAGTGATAAGAAACAATTTGTGGAAAAAGCTATTTTCCGTAAGACTTTGTAAGTACTTGACATTCTTGTCAGCATGTTTAGTAAACTATTATGAAAAAATTTTTCTGTATATTTTCTAGAAAAATACAGCGTGATTCTCCCCAAAAGCTATATTTTTAAATTTTGATTTTTAATAAAATGCTATCTAAGAATTATTAATTCATGATATTTAAAAAAAAATTCAACTATATACTGTAATAAAATACAATATGATAAATATAAAAATTTTAAAAAAGTTTTTAAAATTCAAGCTTTTTATTCAAGGATGGATCAAAAGATATCAAATTATTTATGAGAAAAATTTCAAGTTTAAACCCTTATTACAACACAGAAATATATTCTAGCTCAGGGATGGGGGAAATGGCGGCTCGCGGCGAAATCCGGCCTGCGAGATGATTCGATCCGCCCCGAGATCACTACAGCCATCTAATACGGACTTTGATAAAAAAAAATATATATATAAATAAAAAATCGATAGATATTTGAAACGCTGTGCTTTCTATATAATGTGACAAGCATTGCCAATGTTTACATAAGTCGAGAAACATGGCTTTTCAATAGCAATGGACAGAAGTACAGATATATCAATACCGCTCAATTGCTTTTTTTTGTGAGACGGGTTGACGACCTCTCTCACAAAATAATATACATAATAATATTACTTAATAATTATAATTATACTACTTAAGAATTATCCAGTGCGAAGTCTATGAAAGGAACTACCAACGGAAAGGACATTTATGGCGAGTTTGAAAAATGTTTAGTTTCGCTGAATCTGCCACCACAGAAATTGATAAACATAACAACCGACGATGCCCAAAACATGGTGGGAACGAATCAAGGATTTGTCGGTATATTCAACGGAAAATATCCAGACAACAAAGTTATGTTCTTGCATTGTGCGATACACCAAGAAGTGTTGTGTAAAGCTGCACTTCAAATAAAGCATGTCCTTGATATCGTTGTCAAAATCGTCAATACCATTCGAGCCCGTGGACTAATACAAGACAATTTCAACAATTCCTCACGTCTATAGAATCAGATTATTCTGACTTGCTGTGCCATAATCAGTGGCGGCTTCTGCATTTGAGCACAAGAGTATGTGAACCCCCAGAGGAAAAACTAAAGAATAAACACATTAACAAATTAAATTAAAAAAAAATATATTAAGTATACTTCTAGATTTTTGTGAATTTAAAACCTGAGTTTTACTCTCCCCCACCCCTCACTATTAAACGCGTTTATTATAGCTAACGCACTGTATCTTAGGTTACTACAGCATAGTCTTTCGTCGCTCGCACGTGCTATCGACCGAGTGGCCCTTTCAACTGGTCTCTGAGGAAAGACGCCGAGAGAGTGCGAGTGAGTTGCGGAGAAGCGAGACACTTCCGTTCGCACAATTTTATTGTGCTCACTGCAGATATTTTTGCCGTTATCTCCTCCGGATTCTCTCTTGTTGTGTTCGGTTAGTAAATCCATTTTTTTTTTCATTTTCTTAATTTTTATGATTTTTCACTGCAGTATTTTTACGAACTAGTGTACATAATTAAGATGGGAGTCCAATAAGTGTTCCGGAGCTACAGCAATGACATTTTTCAATATTATCCTTTGAAAAAAAATTGAAATAAAAAATCAAGACAATATTTTTGCTAAAACTTATCTTGGCGACGAAATGTAACACCAAAGATGACTTATTTTCTTTCAGTTGCGTGCATTGTTTTTCTTTAACTGTTGGAAATGCAAATACATTTCAAAATCGCATGCGTCGTATTTGCATATTTAATTTTCGAAATTAATTTTGTGAACCTCCATTTAAATAACCCACGGGCCGCCACTGACCATAAGGTCCGGTGGATAAGTGCTGGGCAAGTTTTTGAAAGAGTGTGGCTCTTAAAAAATGAAATAACAGAACTTTTGCGACAAAAATCAAAGTTGGATGACGATGATTTAAGAATGATTGAAGATCCGCAATAGATTTGGGATTTTGCATATTTCACCGATTTGCTTGGATAGTTAATGCAATTAAAAAAAATCTGATGTGTCCAACACATGACTTCCTTGCACGTCTATTAAATCAAAAATATTTTCTACGCACTTCCTCTAAACTTATTTGTTTGAAAGAGATAAAATATCAATAAAGTTTAGCGATTTCTAGCCAAATACTTCGATATCGCCAAGCTGAGTTCAATTTGAAAGATTTCCTTCTGACACTTTATTTCGCAATATTTCACCAAAAGCCGACAAACTTGAGATAGTTTGCGAGATTTTGGGGATAGCCAAAGTAGTCATTGACCACAGACTTTCAATGAATTGAATGCATCCATACACCTTAATGTATTTAAAGTCATTTGGCTCTGTAAAAAAATTCCCAGTCGATTGCTGTCAAAAAAGATATTGAAAACAGTTAGATATTATAATATAGCTCTAAATACAAAAGTTCAAAATTCTACGGGTTAAAGTTTTAGAGTTATACAAAATACGAAATAATTTTTGGCGCCAAATTTGGCGATATTTCGGCGAAACGCGTCAATGTCGACGACATTTGGCGAGATTTTAAGCATGGGCCAACAATGACAGATTATCGCCAAATTTGGCGATATTTCGCCAACACTCGCCAAGAACGATGACAAATGGCGATACTTTGGGCATGGACCAAATGACTGACTATCGCCAAATTTGGCGACATTTCGGAAAAACTCGCCAAGGTAGAGGACAGACGGCGAGATTTTGGGCATGGACCAAACAATGACTGTCTACAATTGTATTATATTGAAGATGTCCATAGACATTAAAGTACTGAAATTCTTTTCGGTGGTCCTGTAAATAAACTCTCCAGTAGATTGGAACCAAAAATCGAGATGCACAAGTAGATGTTACAACAATCTTATATATGAAATTTCATAATAGTTTTTGAGATTTGAGAGTTAAATATGCACACACGTACACCAAAAGTCGCCAAGCTTGGCGACTTTTGGCATAGTTCTTGAGGGAGGCACGTGACCGTGGTCGGGCCATTACCTAACTTATGTGGTAGGACGGTATTGTGCTTGAAATGGATGAATGCCCCTAAAATTGCCATTGACCGTAATGTATTGGAAATCTTTTGAGTGTTCCTGTAGCAGAACTGTAAATGATAAAGACACTTTTTTAAATGGAGAAATTCATTTTCTAACTCTTTACAGCATATATCACTTCTGAGTCGTTTGAAATAGCCCAATACCTCTAAAAAACGCTTTGATGGATTTCGGCCCATAGAGCGTAATGTATTTCGAATCTTTTGGGCGGTTCTGTAGATAAACTATACAGTCGAATGGAACCAAAAGGGGAGGTGCACAACTAGATGTTACAACTATCCAAAATATGAAGTTTCGACATTCTACGCCTAATAGTTTTTGAGTTAGGCGAGTTCAATGAATTTCGGCCCATAGAGCGTAATGTATTTCGAATCTTTTGGGCGGTCCTGTACATAAACTATACATTCGATTGCGACCAAAAGGGGAGGTGCACAACTAGATCATAGAACAATCCTAAATATCAAATCTCAACTTTCTACGACCAATAGTTTTTGAGATATGCGAGTTACATACATACGTACGTACGTACAGACGGCATGGAAAAACTGACCACAATAGACCCGCCGCTGGTCAAAATGAGTTGCAGACGCCTTAATATGATCGTGCATGCTAGGCTACGATGAGATGCATCGAAAAAATTCTTAAAATTAAATTTAGAGGTACTCAAAATCGGTTTTTTTGTCGAAATTTGGCCCCCAAAATTTTTCGGGATCACATTACTTCCTTATACTACGTACAAGGAAGTAAAAAGTATTGAAGGCAAAAATATTCTTCTTGATTATGCGTGGGCCCAAATAAAGGCGTCCAAGTTAAAGCTACATTTGTTTTCGACACAAATATATCCCAAGGATATCTCGCTCATTTTCCCAAGCTGCAGACAGTTGCTGAATTGACCACTGAAAAAGTAAATTTTTATGTTAGCCTACTAAATCACTTGGAAAACGAGTTCGACAGGAGATTTGAAGATTTTAAAAAGATAGAAGGTGACTTACAAATATTTTCTTCGCCATTTGCTGTAAATTGAGAGGCGATTAAAGCCAACAGCCAACTTGAAATAATTGAACTGCAATGCAACGCTACGCTAAAGCAGCTGTTTAACCCTTTGAGGAGCAACCCTATACGAATGCTGAAAAAAGAGCAGCCGTTGCCATCGCTCGACTCAACTACCAGCAAGATAGCGCACGATCTGGCTGGCGCAGCTGGATTTTGACGCAGCTGGCTGCGCGGAACAGCCAGCTACGTCAAAAAAGGGTCTCTAGATCTGTGACACGTGATGAAGTTTCGATCGTCCACCATCTTGCTGGTAGTTAAGTCGAGCGATGGCAACTGCTGCCCTTTTTTTCAGCATTGAGCAATCTATCCAGCTGTTCTCGCATTCTTCCATTTTTCAGCAGATGTCAGTGCTGTTAAAAAGAATCGTGACCATTTTTTTTACGGGAAATGACGTGCTAAAAAGTAAAGGATTCTCGTGGAGCTATGTCACCCGCAACTATTTTTATAGAAATTAAATTTATTCTTCGTGTCTGGCAACAGTCAAAACGTCAGAGTTTGGTGTTCCCAGAGCGGGAACACTGAGCGTTAACCCTCTCAGTGTTCAATTTGTGGATCAAAATCCCTTCAAAAATTGTGTAATTTTTTTTTCCTATTTCGAATCGATATACATTGGAGAATTGAATTATGCATCTTTTCTTTCTAGAAAAGATTTTTTATATAGATTTTTATCATGAGAAACTAATAATATTTAACTCTAATTTATTTCACTAGTTTAAAACTAGACCTTGGAAGTAGGGAAAAGACGAAAACGCTCATCCCCCTATCAGCCAATCAGAGGGAAGTTCCACCGCGGACATTTCACCAAGGAAAAGAGCAGTTCCGCAGAGTTGCGAAATATGAACGTACCGATTGCATTTCTCCGATTAAAATGGAAAGCAAATTAGGTACTAATAGATTGAAAGTCAGAATGACGAGAAGTTTAATGTAACTTTCTAATTTATTTTCGAATAGCACTTTAAACATGAGCTTCTTTTTTTTTTTTCTTTTCACTCGGAAGGCCCGGTGATATTTGCAGCCTATAATTGTTTGGCGGCATTATTAATAAAATTTGCTTTATTTAAAAATTAAAGTTTATTTTAAAATTTGTAAAAATTGAAATAATTAAATAAAAACCAGTTAAATAATAAACATGCGATAGAAGTAATGTTGTATGTTCATGTATCCATTTTAAAACATCTACCATTTAAAAAAAATCAGTGTTAATTTGTAATAAAAATGTAAAATATTAAATCTTCCCAAATTGTTAATGCTTTTCTATCTAAATTAATTACTTAAGCATCATTTGTACCGAATTCGTTATTAAAGCAGTTTTGCTCTTATATTTAAAAAAAAAAAAAAAGGATAATTGCAAAAATGTTAGTTTGGACAAGCCTGCACTAGAGGTAGAGGCATCTGCCTACGCAGTAGCCGTAGCGTAGCCAGTATCAAGGCCGTAGCCAGAAAAAATTTTTGGGAGGGGATATGTTTTGCTAAAATTAAATTTCAGGGGGGGGGGGTGATATGTACTATTAAAATATTTTTTTAACTTAACACAAATACAAAACTACTAGTACATTGACTAAAATTTCGGGTGGGGGTCAAAACTCGATGATCCCCCCCTTTGGCTACGGCCTTGGGCAGTATTATAGTTCGAGGGGGGTGCTGCAGACCCCTTTGGCTACACCCCTGTGCCTACGGGGAGAGGTGCCTTGGTCGGAGGTCTTTTTAATGAGTTCTAACATATTCACATTACATCTGGACAAACTTATTTTGTTTAGTATCACATTTGTAGTGTTTAAGCCTTTCCATGTACTTAAAAGAGAGTTTCAAGTAATAATAATAATAATAAAATAATCATCAAATTTGGTTAATGCCTGTAATAAACATTTTTTTCTTTCATAGTTAATCTTACATTGTAGGTGTTCGACTACTGAGGGTTATTTTATGTACAACTGTACTTCACTGGAGACCAAATACTACATCATTATATGATAGTTTTAAAACATATAAGTAGCAATTCATCCTTTACTTAAAAAAAAAAAAGTTGGTAAAAAGTCCTCTAGAAATGTTATGTTGCCCTTTCAAATAACTCATTGAAAAGTGAAATGAATGAAACCAACTTGTCACGTTGACACAACACAACGTGCATATTTTTTATGAAAAATTATTAATACAAATGTAAATTACTATTGTCTAAATTTAAACTATTAATCTTTTCTAAATTTAATTAATTATAAGTTTCTAATAGTAACTGTTTTTAACCCATTTGTGCCTGGATATTTTTGCGACTTTCTTCGATTTTTACTGATATCAGAAATAATAGATAAATTTCTGATGTCAACTTCTTGAACAAGGGATGATTTCTTTTAAAATCATTATGCATAAAAATCGAAATATCAACATCCTACTTGGTCATGTTAAAATATTTTGTAGAGTTGAGGCTCAATACTCATGAATAAAGGCTAGGAAAAACAAATAACGTTTTCGACTAATAGCGAAAATGCCGTCCCAAAAAAGGGACGCTAGGCATAAATGGGTTAAAAAATTTCGAATGTGCCATTTCATTTGCAAGGCAATAACGTACTTTATATCATTTCGATTTTCCTGCCTTCAGCTATGCTAATCAACGTGCAGCTGCAGTCTGTTTTATTTTATATTTTCTTCCCAACTACTTTTCATTGGAGGTGTTCGGACAAGCACTTTCCATTCAGGGATTGTGCCCCTGTCCAAAATGTATTCTAATTTGAAAAGATGCAATTCCTAGTTCATTTAATACTGTTTTTGTTCTATTTAACCAATAAGTTTTTATATTGTGATGGTGAAAAATTTTTAAAAATGTGATTATTGTCAAATTATCTATTTTCTTCTGTGCTTCAAAAATGCGTACATTTTACTGCATTTTCATGTGTCTTCCTCAATAGTGATGTTTTGTTTTGAGCAAGAAATAATCTATTATGGTGATGATCATCCTTTTCTTTTTTCAATAATGTGTTTACGTTGTGTTCAAGTATTCCAAGTGTGTGTGTAAAAAAAAAAAAAAAAAAAAAAAAAAAAAAAACCAGGGAAAATTCCTGTATCCAACCATTTCATCAAGAATATTCTATCTTCTCTCGATCAAAAGCAATGTTTAATCCTTCACGGCTATCGCCGGCACATAAAAATACAATCACCACACAAAAAATATTCTATACGATACAACTAAATTTAATCACTTCATGGGCTAAGCCCATGGTTTAACTAAAATAGTTTGAGAATGATATAGAAAAACTGCATACTTGATAGTATAAATATCTTAAAAGGAAAAAAAAATTAAAAATAATCTTGAGTTTCTTAAATATATATAAAAAAAAATCATTATAAATAATATACCGGGTGATTCAAAATAGATGTTAAGGCGATTATTTTTTAAACCGTGAGTGATCGAAACATACTTCCAATTAGAATAATGGAAAATGGAGAGTAGCTTTTAAATATGGCATTTTTTGTACTGGGGATTGTATACATATTAAAATACGAAATTTAATTTTTATACGGCCCCTCCTTTCCCACCCTTTATATTTAGAAGAATGCTGCTCTTTGACCAAGAAAATTAATAAAACAAATAGCGTGTCACTAAGTGAAATACTTTCAGAGATATATCAATTTGAAAATTTTGGCATTTGCCGCCAAGCACTGAAAACAAATAAAACTATATGAAATTTTTTTAAAAAGTACCTAATCGAAAACGTAAACAAAGCACACATATTACCGGCTTTGGTTTTCGTTTTGGTTTGATGAAATATAGGGAATATTAGTTCTCATTTCTCAACTCTGCGGAACTGCTCTTTTCCTTTGGTTAAATGTCCGCGGTGGAACTTCCTTCTGATTGGCTGGTAGGGGAATGAGTATTTTCGTCTTTTCCCTACGTCCAAGGTCTAGTCTGGTTAAACGGTGACAACGCGGGATGCTCTCCTCAATACAGGAAGAAAAACACCTGCCCGCGAAAATCGCGGAATGAGCAAATTTTGGTACATTTGAGTTGCCCGTGAAAATCGCGGGATGATTAGTCAGAGGGTTAAAGGGTTAACAATTCATCAAATCTTGATTTCTACAAAAGTTTACCGAAATCTCAATTCCCCAATCTGATACACCCTCAGAAAATTATTTCAATGTTTGGGTCTTCATACATCTGTGAGCAGGAGTTTCCAACAATTAATCTCCCTAATAGCAAATTGATGAATAAAGTGGCCGACGAACATCTTGAGAGCGTTTTACGAATTACTTGTAGTAACTTGGAGCCAAATTTCAGCGGGATAATTAAAGAACAGTCAAAATTAAATTTCACACACAGACCCTGTACGCATCCAAACAATGTATAAAAAAATCTACTTGGCCCGCCTAAATAATATAATTATTTTATATCACCCTGCCCTAAATCTATTTCCCCATCCCAGTTCTAGTTTATCGTAGGGGTGCAGAAAATGTTCAGGGCCGAATATTTACGCAGAGCATAATTTTTTTTTTCTCAAAACCGTAGCATATTTTCATTCTAGTTTAATCAACTATTAGTTTTACAATACTTAGATTAGACTTTTAAAGCTACAAAAAAAAAAATATATATATATATATATATATTTATATTTTTAATTCAAAGATGGACTCAAAGATATAATGTAGTTTTTGAGAATATTTTCAATCTAAAACACACTTATTGCAACACACAAATCCAGCCAATTGTTTATCGATCATGAGCGGAGGTACTTAAGAAATTCGTCAAATATTACTTTTCTTTAATGTATGATAATAATAAACAAACTGCCACTACTAAAACAAAAACTCAACTTAGAAAATAGCTTTCAAACCTTTATAAATGTATGCCACAAATATTGCCATCAACGGGTATTGGTAAAAATTTTGCCTTTTTCAAAATAAGAACAAAAACTTCGTAATAAAATATTAAACGCTTTTACCTTTTTGTTCTTGTTCCGGGATGAAGGACTTAAAATGTACGGGGTCTCTAAAATACTCTAATTTTCATATTCAGTTAATTTTAATCACACAGCACAAAAATAACGTCATGTTTCTAGGCTACGCAGAAGGAACTGATAAGAGAAAAGAAAAACATTAAAAGCCTGGGTAGACAGAATTCCCTAAGAGACGCCAGTAGGGAAAAGAGTGACGTCCAGTCCAGGGTTTAAAGCACGGTTGCCAGATGTGGCTAATTTCAGAAGCTGCTGGCAAAAAAGACAAAAAAATTTTTAGCCACTCGTTTTTTTGGCTAACTATAGCTAATTTTGGAAGCTGTTGGCTAATATGAAAAAAGAATAGCTACTGTTTTTTTTGGCCAAGGTCTGCAATTTTTGATAATTGATCGCCAAGTTTAGAGCCAAAAAGTACGTCTAAACTGAGCCAAGCTTGGCAATATCTTCCAAATTTGGCTAGAAACTGGCAAACGCGACAGTTTATTACAAAATAAAAGTATAGTTGGAATATGCCTGGGGAAAATTGTAAAGTAGTTTTAGTAGGTGATTTTAATATAGATTTCAATTCTGAAGAAGTGTTTTGTGGAACAAGAAAGACAAACATCGCACACTTATGAATTTTGATGCACAGTATATAAAATGGTGAGGCATAGTTTGAATATGTCTGGCGAAGATTGTAAAACAGTTTTAGTAGGCGATTTTAGGAGAGATTTCGATTCCACCCCAGACAGCACATAAGCTTAAATCAAGCTTGACATTTCTTTGAATTTGACGCATTAATGCAAGCTTGACAGTTCAACTCATTCTAAGCTAACAGCAAGCTTGCAGGAGTCAAGTTGAATTGTCAAGCTTAAATACAGCTTGATTTAAGCTTGAAAATTGATACTAGCGTGATTTTTCCTTTATAAAGGAGCGTTGATGGCGCCATCTGTGAAAGAGAATGGACATTAATTGTCTATTGTCCTCAAATTTGCTGAAAGTTCGTAAAAGATGGGTTTTATTTTTATTACCAGTGCCATATATATTACCGGCAAGGCAAACGGGGCAACTGCCCAGGGCCTACATATTTTAGGGCCCAAAAATCTTACACTTTTGTAGTTTTAAAATAAAATTACAAAGGATAAAAAAAAATTCAGAAGTTAAATAATTTTTTTAATTATAAAGTATGAACAATGAAAATTATTCAAATTTACATTTGTATAAATTAATTTAAACTTATTTTTAATTCTTCGAAATGCTCTATATCGATATAACATACCAATATGTAGGAAAATAACTAACCACATTTGTAAAGAGAATATTTAGCGTTAAAAAATAGCAAAATTTTTCAATTATTTGTTATTTTAAGAAATATTTACAAAAATGACTAAAGTGTTTGTATTCCATACATGTTAGCAACTGTGATATAGCATTTCGAAGTAACGTTTAACTATCTGTTTCTTTCATTTCAGATTACTTAACACAAAATTTGTGTTAAGTAAACCCATTCTATATTTCCAAATATGGAAATTCTTCAAAATAAAATACAATTATACTACGAAATTGATTTCAAAATCAGTCGTTTGTCTCGATTTTGGCCAGCAGTATTGCTTCATGAGTGTTGCGGTACTGAAAGTTTTAAAACGTGTGCTGCTCTTAAGTTTATATTATGTTTATTTCCATGTAGTCTCTAAATCGCACATAACATTATTTTAATTTTGATGCATCCCATGGAAAAATAAAAGAAACAAATAACACATCGCCCACTTATCAATCTGGCGAGAAAACAGCGTGGTAAGTCACTTCAAACTTTAGTCATAGCTGCACAAGGCTCCGGTGGCGGAATGGATAGCGTGCTCGACTGCGAAGCCAAAGGGCCCGGGTTCTATTCCAGCAACGAACACTCGATGGAAACAGATTAAATTAAATTGAAATTTCAGCGTAGAGGGGGAAAATGCGCGGAAAAATAAATCATGTGGGGCGCGTTAGCCAGCGGGCGTCCCGTGTATTTAGAAAATTTTTTAAGCTTGAAATGTCAAGCTTGATTCAAGTTTGAAATGTCAAGCTTAATGCAAGCTGGGCAAGTGTAAACTAGAACACTTGATTCAAGCTTGCATCAAGCTTACACGCTTGGAATTTTCAAGCTTAATTCAAGCTTATTGACTTGATAAATCAAGTTTGATGCAAGTTTGCTGTGCTGTCTGGAACAGATGTGTTTTATGGAATAAGGAAGAAAAATGCACACTCATGAATAATGACACTTTCCAACTTAATAGAATAATGAAGAAAAATAGGAACAACTCATGGATAATGTTATGCTATTAATGCATATCACTTTAGTGCACATTTAAAATTTAAAAGTGTTTCAGATTATTTTATTGTTATTATTTTAATCACAAAACCACACTTACTTATGAAGCACATTTATGCTACATCTCAAACTATTTTACAACAGATTTCTTGAAAATCCAAAAGATGGCGCTGCAGTTCCCAGTGACAGTTTTATGAATCCGTTCGGCTATTTTCATGAATTTTGATCTGGCAACCCTGGTTTTAAGTCAAAATTTATAAAACTTTGAGTCTGTGCTAACGAAGGGCCGGCCCGAGGGGCGTGCGGGGCTCCAGGCGAACCGGAAGAGCGGGTCCTCTTTTCTATCATGTCTTATGTAAGTTACTGCTAGTACGACTGCGGTGATAACAAAAAAAAAAAAAAAAAAAAAAGGAAGCCCAGGAGCGGGGCTTCTTTTAAACGTTGGCCTTACATTCGCAAACACCTTGGGTCAGCCCTGTCTGACGCAGCACTCTTTCGATATTGCACAGTTTGGCATAGGTATTTCTGAAAGTACGATAAATAATTTATGATGAAATGTTTTATATTTACTTTCAAGTCTCCCTCTCTCTACTTTTCCCGAACGGAAATAAATTTATAATAATCAGAATTCACTAAGAAATAACTGTGCAGAGCTAATATTGTATTGAATTAGTTCGCAAAATGTGTAACTACATACTTTAAAAGAACATTTTAAAAATGTGTCAGGTTTAGGAGCAAGAAAGAAAAGTATAGTGCTCCCAAAGCTGCCACAATAGTGTCAGGTTAAAGGACAATGTTGGCAGGCGGTACTTTAAACCTGACACCCTGTTATAATTTTTATTATTTGTTATAATTTAATGGGGGAGGATATTGTTAAGTTTTTATTTAAAAGGGGAGCCAATGATCATTATAATGGTTAGTACAAATTTTGCGCTGTGCATATGAGAGAAATATTAAATCTTACCTGAAATGTATCCACATAAGGATACCGCTAAATCCTGAAATTTAGTTTACTCAAATAATAACTCTATTTTTTCAGACATGTCTTTATTTATTTGTATATTATATTCATTGCACATACAGTTTATCAACACATCCTAAATATGTCATTCAATAATAATTAATACTTTATGATCAATTATTTCAGAGAATTATACTAAAATATCGGGTACCCTTCAATTTTGAATATTAACAAATTTATTTCAAAAAGTATTTTTACTTATGAAAGTATTTATCTAGAAAATTCTTCAAACGATTAAATCCCTTTCGTACTATAATCATTTAAACATTACTTATACCAACACAATCCACTAAAAAAATTATTTCAAAAACACTAAAATACTTTTTATATACATAATAGGGTAAAAATAAATTTATCATACCATGTTGGGGCAGATGTAGTAATACCTCTCGAGTTCACAATTTTTCCCGCATCACTTTTACAAATTTTCGAAGTTCATAATTCTAAAGTTTCACTAATTTCGCTATACATTGTCACTCAGTCCACAATATTACGGTGTCTCACAAAGTCTGTGATATTTTATATACTATCGCCAAGTCCACGATATTGCGATGGCCTAGCGTTCTTCCAGCGTTCTTCAGATAGTTCATTTCTCTAACTTTGATTTCGTATACAGTTGGTGCACCACAAAATTCTTCATCAGCTGGAACAGTTCGATATTATAAGAAATGATTTTTGTAATCAACGAAATTCTTAGACGAAAGAATTTTCAAAATCTTCATCAGCAGGAATAGGCGATATTTCCTAAACGAGGGAATAGATGTATCTGCGGAACAGTTGATCTCAGACGAAATGATGACTATCAACGAACTCTTATAACTTAGATGAAAGAATTTTCAAAATGTTCATCAGGAGGGATTTCCGAGTGGCGGCATTAATTAGTCGAGCAGTAGCAGTCGGTAGAGTTTCTGAAGAATTTAGTAATTTTCAATGGGCAGATAGAAGTGACATTATTCTTCAAACAGCGACAAAAACATCCAGCCGAAGGCATCGGTCGATTTCAGGAGAGTGAGACAGAGGTCTCAAACCCTTCAATCTTCCGAGAGGCCTGGCTTGCTTTTCTGAAATTTCAAATGCAACTCAAAAACCGTTACCGAAGTTCTGTAGCTTGACTTACGCCAATTTGGCTAATTCTTATGTTTTTGGCACAAAGTCACAGTATCCACTGCATATTTTCAATTGTAGCCAATAGAGATAAAAATTCACATGGGGGTTCCCTTTTCCTTGTAAACCTGAAAATTATGAGTTTTTTGACTGTGTCGTCTGGCGAAAAGATTATCCTTGCATCGCAGTTACGTTGTTTACAGAAATATGATATCACCCAGTGTGGTCTGAAGATCCCTTCTCTGAAAATTCGATGTCTGTGCGGTCCCGGTGAAAGAACTCTGGGAACTTGGGGGGGGAAAAATGTGTTTCATACTTGAAGAATCTTAAAAACTTCGCATGTACTTGTACTTTTTCCAGAGCATGATTGAAAAATGTTATGCCTTCGCATAACACACCCCTTTTAGAACCTGGATTCTTATATTACATGCCTGAATAATAATACCAGGGGCGTAGCCGGGGGGGGGATATCGGGATATAACCCCCCCCCCGAAATTTTTGGATTAGTGATGAAATTCCGTCTATTTATACACATATAAGTTCATATCCCCCCCCCCCCCGAAAAATTTTCCTGGCTACGCGCCTGAATAATACCACATGTTATTTCAATAAAAAAAATAAAAGCATAAATATCTGCGATCTGTTGAAGATATTAACTGTAAAATCCAAATCTTATTATATGAACACTCTTAATGAAATCATTAACAAAGGTGCAACAAATCAATAGCAACAGCTCACCTAACATGATTCCCCCAAAATGCCAATAATTTTGGCAATGACCAGTTCACTTGAAAAGTGTTCAGTATATCACATTACAGGAATTAGATTCGACATAGGACATTAAAATTGTGGTATTTCCTTATTTCAAGAGAATTAAATAAAAAGTGAAAGCCTAATGAGTGTAAGGAATAGGCACTTTTACTTTATTTATTTTAATATTTTGTGTATTGATTGTATATTGAATATAGCGTGTATTGATTTTTGGATGTTACGATGTAAAGAAATTGGGCGCAGTAATTGATCATTTTTTTGAAAAATCACTAAAATTTAAAAATTTAAGCTGCAGAATTGAAACTGATTTTATCTTTTTTAGAATTTAAAGAGCGCCCTGAGCATGTTTTATAAAAATATATCCAATCATAAGATCAATACTTAAGAAGATACGAATCGATGTGAGCAATATATATATATATATATATATATATATATAGTTGAACTTTATTTAAAAATACAACAAAATTACAGTTGTTTCACATGTTACCTAGCGCTTAAAAAAGCAGCATAAAAGAAAACATGCGTTTAATAATACTTAGAAAATTTATAATGAAAAAACCCCCCAAGCCAGTCATTGTTAATATATCAAAACATTATAAAATGCAGCATGCATTTTATAATGTTTTGATATATTAACAATGACTGGCTTGGGGGTTTTTTCATTATATATATATATATATATATATATATATATATATATATATATATATATATATATATATATATATATATATATATATATATATACATATATATATATATATATAGTATATATATACACGATTTTTGAAAGAAAATATTTAATAATTATAAAAAAGAGTATCGAAAAGTTAAAATCAGCAGTACTCAGTGCCTTCGGAGTTACACGTGCATGTAAAGTTTAATCCTGATTGAATGATAGGAAGTGGGTCGAAATTCGTATACACATTTTGAACTGGAACGGAAAACACTGACCAAGCTAATAAAAATTTTGAAATTGTGCACTATTTATGCTACTTTAGCACAACTATTGAATACATTTTCTACTATCTGTTACTTAGAAATAACTGACAATGTATGTTGATGGAAATTGTTTCCTTAGCTGCTTTATATTCAACAAAATTATTCAGCAGTCCATTAACTTTTTCAACTGTTTTTTAACATCTATGCGGATAAAAATTGGCATTAGTCAACTCATTTATTACAGGAAAAAAGCTGATCAAAGCTAGATGTTAAAAACAGTCCTAAATATAAAATTTCAATTCTACGAATCATTCTTGTGTTATGAGAATTATTTACAAGCGTACGTACAGATGTCACGTAAAAACGAGTCAAAATGGATCACCCATGCACACACGCGCTGAGAAATTCCTCAACATGAAGTATAATGCGATATATTATTATTGTATTTTTCAACTACACTTCTCAAGAATAACTGTACACATATTTCTAAAGCTCATTACCATAACAATTAGAGTATTTAATTTTTGAAGTACTTAATATGAATAAACTACCATAAACTCGAAATTTAATTAAAGCAGCCGCGATTACAATACAACGTTAACGACTGAGTGAAACGGATGCTGTAGATATTACTTGTTCTTCAGATGCTTCACATTCATGAAATAACAAAGAAAGCACTTCGGTATAATATATTCTATTTAATCTAAGTGAAAGGAAATGTTTTTTCCCCTAATTTATCCGCGTAAGTGGACTTGTGCAATGACTGCCTACCTAATAACATTAGGAACTCGTAAAAAGTAACACGTAAAACATTTTCTTGACACAGAACAGGTGACGATGAAACTGAAACCAAATATATTGTTAGGCGCTCACTCAAGGTTTTTCTGAATCTTCTTTATTAGTTTAACTGACAACAAAAAACATTTTTTTTACATACATAAAAGTCTGTCAAGAGAAAAATAAAAATAATTTTCTTCTTTATCCTAAGTCTGATTACGAAACGATAACCAAACTGAGTTAATTTTCTTAGGTTTTTTTTTTTTTTTTTTTTTCTTCCCGAAATTTATTCCGTTCATCGCTGGTTTTATGAGATTTTACCAAGAATTTTCTAATGTAAGAACGAAAAGCAGCTTTTCTTACATGCGTTAAGATTTTTTTTTTTTAAATCGCGATGTTTATTTATTCTTTGATATAAATGCCTTTTTAAGTACTATGTGCTTTTGTCAGAACACGCTGCTATGAAATATTCTTTGGTACTTATCTGTCGTGTTCTAACTTTCCCCCAAGATGCGTTTTTGATATCATGACAGTCACTGTTTTTGACATATAATTCCTTTTAAAGAGGTTTATTAAATTTTCCAAAGAAAGTTTGCTTTGTCTTTTTAAAGTATTCGCTAGCCAAATAGCTAACTCGTAAAAAACACGCCAAAAATGAAAGAAAAAAGATCGCCGATATGTTAGATTGCATTATAAAATTTTTCTCTTTAAAAGCATTCGGTTTCGAGCTTTAAATCTAGCAACGTTTTAAAGAAATTGCATGCTGGTTTTTAAATGTATGTGTTACCGTTAAAGTATGAAATGCTGGTATTCTGTAGAATGCTCAAGCATCGAGTATAATGGCGGATGTTTTTAGGCAAGTATGAAATATGAGAATTATTGTTTACAGTAGAATGTCATATAATAGGGAAATACTTTTCATATTTTGCTTAGTACATAGAATTATATTCTAAGCAAAATATGGAAAGAAGTCCTGATAAGGCTATTATATATAAATGACGTGCATTTCTCAAAAATACAAATGTTATTTTGATAAAATAACGTAAGTGCGGTTAAAAAAGTTTTTCGAAAATACATAAAAATGAAAGTTGTACAAAACAAAATTTATGCCTTTCTTATTAAGGAAAACAACAGTTTCATATAAAAAGCAAAAAATTAAAATTCAGCATGGTACGTGTGAATGACATTTCATTTCATTTTTCACGCGAAGAAATGGTATATTTTGGCACTTTGTTTTACGCATACATTTGACGAAGCCTTCGCCGCTTCTCCACTGGACTGTGCAATCGCAACTGACCGGAGAGGAATTTCGTGCTCAGGAATATCTTCATTTTTAAGCAAGTTCTTAGGGCTTATAAAGTGCAGGCACTGATATCCGGTAGGGCATTCGGGGCAAGCGCCGGTAGGGCATTCGGGCTCTACCCTCGCGCAAGCGCCAAGGAGATGTGTAAAATATGAGTCATTTAATACATTGCCGGCTAGTTTTAGGGATTATATACGCTGCCTAGGCATTCTATAGAATGCCGGATTTCAAACTTTGCGGGTAACACACGTATATATGCATTTTTTTTTTTTTTTGAACACTGTAAATTAACAAACAAACAAACAAATAAAAAAAGTTGAGGTAGTTTCTTTTGAAACCATCATTACCGTAGAATTGCTCGTATTAATGTATGATGTATTAACGTTGAATTGCTCATTCGTTTAGTTCAGTTATTCTCAACCTTTTTAAAGCTGCCGCTTCCTTAAGAAGCAGAAAGTTTTTTAACGTCTTCTCACTGAAAATACCATAATTTAAGTCACTAATGAAAAAAAAAACATGCTTATATATTAATAGTTCCTTATTTTTCAATAGATTAATAACAATAAAAAAGAGACGACTACAGAAAAATATTTTACACTAAAAAAGTAGTATTCAGGAAACAGTTAAGTTCCTCTGGCAAAGGGACAGTTGCCCTTGATAGTTTAGATCCAGTGTCTGAACGTTCGCATCGATATTTCTTGCGAGATGAAGGCGCAAGTCCCGTCTCCAGGATTTGGAGTCGATATTCTTTGTCACTAGATCCACCACAGCACTGAGCCTTCGCTGAACGAGGTAATAGAGCAAGAGCCCGCGGCCGCCAGACCTTCGTCGTAGTATAAAAGCTGAAACTTTCTCTGCGCATATCCCCCAATAGAGGTAGGAACAATCGGCCACTATAAAGTTTGGATGATCGTGGCTTTGGCAGGTAACAGGTGGCAAAGGTGTATAAAATTGCAGAAAATTTTCGTCATTTCATAAAGCTTAATATTTTTATATGTTCTTCTTCGCAGTACTAGAAATCACTTTATCCCTTGCCAGACACTTTTCCATCGTGGCAAAACCCCGCCAGACAATCTCAAAGTCATGAAAAACGTAATTCTATTACGAGCGCGCTGCAGCGTCGTAAGAAAGTTCAGAAGTAGCAGTATAAAATGTGCTTGGCACTTTGTGACAGCTTGACGTACTTCGTCGCGGGAGTTTACAAACGCAACAGTTTCCATGACTTTGAGATTGTCTGGCTGGGGTTTGCCACGATGGAAAAGTGTCTGGCAAGGGATAAAGTGATTTCTAGTATTGCGAAGAAGAACATATAAAAAAATTAAGCTTTATGAAATGACGAAAATATTCTGCAATTTTATACACCTTTGCCACTTGTTACTGCCAAAGCCACAATCATCCAAACTTTTAGAGTGGCCGATTGTTTCTACCTCTGTTGGGGGGTATGCGCAGAGAAAGTTTCAACTTTTATACTATGACGAAGGTCTGGCGGTCGCTGGCTCTTAGACTATAAGTAATAGGGAAGCAATTAATAAATTTTTAACTATAGTCCGCAATTCGCGGTAGAGGCGACTAATGCTACCTTGAAGTCAAAATTCTGTGAGAGGATCGCCATTCTGAAATCTGGCTTTCAATGTTTCATCAGTTGAAATTTCAATAAATTCGAGAAGGGCAGTGGTATCCCAGTGGTTAAGGCGTTGGACTCGTAACCGGAAGGTTGTGGGTTCGATACCGGCGTACCACTAAAGACCACCGTGTACATGCGGTGTACGTGCACGTTAAATCCGTGGTTCCGAAAGTCCTCTCGGCGGTCGCTAGCAGTTTCCGAGGGGTGCCAATATTCAGAAGTCCCCCCCATCTTCTGATGAGGTTCCAAATTGTGGCGCGAAATTCCGGGAAGGACGTATATGTAGCTCTAAGCGACACATTCAGTGACGCGAGCTGTCCTCTCCTGGCAAATAAATAAATTCGAGAGATGTCAAATTGTAATGACTGATGAAAATGGTGACCTAGGTTAAATGCTGTCTGTGAATCCCGCAGTGAAAAACTAAAATACCAGGTACTTCACTCTTCAAAAGGGCGATTTCTTCATGCAAAATGCATGATCTTGAATAATTTTTCCTTCCTTCACAAACCAGGCGTACGCCAACAGTAGATTCATTACTTGTCAAGGTTTATTCTTTAACTATAAGCAAAAATTCGCTGGGTATCAGAAGTCTGGATAAGGAACCTTCAATGAATTCTCTTCAGCCATCTCATCAATTCGTCATCTTGCTGTATCGTTGCTCAATAGGACCTTTTCATTGCATTGGAAGCGGCTGGATTGTGTAAAGCTGTTTTTGAAACTCCCTTGACAGCTGGCAGTATCAGCTGTTCGCCGACTGTATGAACTTTCCCTGATTTAGCAATTAATTTCGATATATTCCAAGAGGCTATGAAACCACACCGTACCATTTTTGTGATGAGGTTGCTAATAAGCCTCAGGCCGACGGTGTCTTTAGGAATTTTTCCCAGATGTTCGTGAAAAATGTCAAATTTTTGTTTAGTTTATCAGAATGAACTTTAGTAAATGATTCTGCGAACGAGCTGGTTTCCCTGCCTCATTAAATAACGCTTTGTCAAAAAGTAAACAAATGCGTATTTGCGGGTTCGATGGCGATTGAACAAATCCGAACTTCATGTAAGTGGCACTGTATTGACCTAACACTATATTCCCGACATTTTCTTGTTATTACTGGCACAAATGGTATAAAATGGATAATTCATCTAACATGATTTCAGTTTTTGAGACTTTTAAAAGTTATGTTTGAACGTTGAAACATGCTGACATCACCCTCAACAATCTGCCAACAGCCCACGGGGGGGCGGTTTTGCCCCCGTTGAGAAACAATTAGTGAGCAGTAAGGAGACTATTGAAAGTTTAATATAATACACTGGCCGGGACTGGCCAGTTCGGATGGTCGGCGATTGCCGAGTCTCTCCAAACTTACTGGATATACTACTTTATAATTAAAGTAATTTTATTTACATATCAGAAAAAATTGCTTATTTATTTACCAGTAATCTTACGTCTTTACGCAGAGGAGCAGCGGAGGATTCCAGAAACCTCGCGGCTTTAGGAGAGCACCAAAGAGTCAAGGCTCCCAAAAGCGCTAAAATAGTTAAATGTGGTTTTTAGTCACCTAAGCCAAATTTTCAAATATTACATATCCTAATATTCTGTTCCTTCTAAATTCCTCAGAAAGGGGCCCCTTTTCATTCTCTACCGGACGGCCCCCAAAGGAGCCAGTCTGGGCCTGATAATACACATTAATACTTATCAGCAAGGTACATTGTGCCTTCATCCATGTTATCGTAACGATAAACCGTTTCTATTTTTAAATTGATAAGTTCCCATACTTAAGAAAAAAAAAAGGGAAGAAAGAAAGGATTATGGTCGAGTCCGAAAATGTAAAAAATCATGTGTCATATGAAATACTGAATTTAGTTTATGGCATCACGTTTCTGATTGTTGTAAAAGAAAATCGGTTAGTCAGTTAGTTCACCCATTTAGTTTTTCAATGGAGTAATATTCCAAAGACTTTTTTTTATTAAATAGGGATAAATTTTTTTAATAGAGCTTCTTTTAGTATTTTATAATTTAATTTTAAAGGCGAATATATACTGTGCTAGAGATTGTCGTTCATGAAATGCGCTTTAAATACAGGGTTGTCCAAATTAAACTTCCTCAACTCAGCGGTCTGTGCAGGATGTTGTATGGGTCATGATGTGATGAAATTTTGAAAACATACACTTCAGATCACGCGCTTGTGATTTATATATATATAAAAAAAATATTACTACAAGAAGTTGCCGATAGGTGGCGCTGTAACACTAGTAATTTGCATACTGCAACAACGTGATTTGCAGAAGTAAAGCTTCTACGCATCGTATCCAAAAGACGAGCCCTACAAAAGTGGAAGACAGGCGCTGCACAGGCAGTTGTTTCCAGCTTGCTGATGCACAGTGGCGACTTAAAAAGACAAAGCTCTGTTAGTGAAACTTTTCTACCAGAATGACGAGAACGCCTGTGCTGCGATAAGAGCATTCCGTCGGCCGAAGAACTTAAGCCGAGGACCAATGACGCGCTTTACGAGACATGATGAAGAAGTCCGAAAGAACCGGACAGCTGGGAATTTTACCAGGTGGAGGACGACATGTTGTGGATTCTGCACGCGTACAAGACGTTGCTTTGGCGAACGTGGACGCCACTAGCCAATCGCCACATGGTGTTGTCAGTGTGCCAATTGTTTCTCGTGCTGTTGATATGCCCTATTCGACCGTCTGGCGTGTAGCGCCACCTATGGGCAACTTCTTGTAATAATAATTTTTTTAAAAATAAATCACGAGCGCGTGATCTGAAGTGTCTGTTTTCAAAATTTCATCACATTATGACCCATACAACATTCTGCACAGGACTCTGAGTTGGGGAAGTTTAATTTGGACAACCCTGTAGTTATTGGCTAAAGACCGCAAGGAACTGCGATTCTTTCGTATACTCTTGGAAAAAAAAACTACTTATTCTTTCTGTTACCTTTTTCACGAGGGTACATTGCAAACGTTTTTTTTTTTTTAGATAATTATCCTTCACTTACCATTTATATTGTTGCAAAAAAAACTCTCTTTAGTCCTTGTGTTCGTGGCTTAGAAGTCCAGTCTACGTGGAAAGATCTAGTAAATAAGTTGACAGGACGAAACACAAATTTTATTGGTTCTAGAAATTCGACGAAGGATCTCCAATTCATACTTCATAGAAACTAACACGCAGTAGTTTCGATTTTATAACAGTCAGCTAATCACAGTTTTCTCAGATGCTGTATTTCGTATACAATTAAATCTTTCTAAAATTCTGGAAATTCTCGGGAGAAACTCTCATCTGCTTCTCAGAATACAACACTGAAGAAATCACAAACATCTTTCAATAAAAGGCTTCTAAAAACACGCGAAAAATCACTTACAAAAGCGCAAACAATACGGAGCTTCATGGCTCAGTACAATTCTACGACCATTCGCTGAAAACAGAACTGAACTGTGTGAGGCGAGCAGCTATTTTATACTTTTTGCACACACTTCGAGAACGTTCTAATTGCCACAATATTCTAATTCATTGACATTTCCTATTGGTTCAATATGTTGATGACGTAATACTAATGCTATTGCGTCATGCCAATGCAGGGAAACAAACTTTACAGTCCCCATTAATAAAATGGCGCCAAATGTCGCGTAGCTTGGCCATTTTTGGGCGAAATATCGCCAAATTTGGAGCCAAAAGTAAATTTCTAAAAAGTGAAGTCAGTTAAGCAATATCGCCAAACCTTATGTTAAACTATGGGGAAACCCAAAACTACCTATCTTGCGTTTTAGTTAATTGATTTTTGAGTCACAAAATGCAAAATTTAATTTTTCGACGCGTACAGTTTTACACGAATTTTAGCCTAAATTTAATACCTTAAGAGCAGATCATCCTGAGATAGAATTCGTAACAATACTCTGAGAAATATAACTTATTGAAGAGAGCGCTTTATTTCTTTTTTTTTTTTTTAAATACGCCCGCCAGGTTGGAATATTTCCATAGCTTTTAAATTAGCCTGATAAATTTCTTTCACTTTATACGCATTAGTTAAAAAAAATATTTGTGTAATAAAAGAACATACTTGAGGTTTTATTATCTTCATTATAGTCAAGTGGAAAAAAACTATCGAGAATGCATGCCTTTCAAGGTCATTCAGTATTTTCTCACTAAAATTTATCGATTAAGTCCGATGAAAATATTTTGTAGTTAATGGAGTAAAATTAAAAATAAGTAAATAAACTAATATGCGTTTGAAAAAGTTAGTCAGTTTACATCAAAAGGGAAAAAACGCCATCAGCCAGAAAAAGAAAAGCTAAGATAACGCCAACAATTTTGCCAGATACATTTATAATGCAGTTGAATAGTACAATGAAACGGTTGTTCAATAAACAAGACAAAAGAACCTTAAACGTATCGATGTATTCCATTTCCACACAATAACTCCACTTGATTCGCGACTGCATTCACCTTATTCCTGCATTAAATTGCTAACGGTATCTCCTACTTACAGACAATAACAGGAGTTGAAAGATCCTAGGTATATAAGCATTTCGGGAAGATGCTAGCGGGGCTCGCCTCTTAATGATCTGGCTCATACATACTTAATAAGGTACGAGGTCTGTTTCGGTAAGCTACTTATATATCTTAAAAGCTCCTTCCAGCTCACCGAGCCACTTAAGCTTTTTAATTAGTACAGAAAGATCTTAGAAATCATATACACGAACTATTGGTGGTTGGTTCAACAGAAAATAAAACAAGTTTATTTTTATAACTAAATTCCTTGCTGTAACATTTTTATAAATAAATTCACTGCGTTTATCCAATCTGTAAAATTTAGCAGCTTTAATGCAGCACTATTCAGTTCCGAGTACCGTTCTGGAAGTAAGGTAGACCGATAGTGATTGCGAATATGACGACCAAGTGGTATGGTGGCAAACGAACCATTCGGATACATTTTGATCCGCGTTCGATGTCCGGGCAGGACTTGGGTGTTAACTCGCCTGTCCTTTCATAAGGTGTAACAATTGATCTCGTACTGGGTGTTCACAATAATAAAATGACTGATACTTCGGGACTTTATAGTTGCGAATGCTTGATGGCAAGTGCAAGCCCTTAAAAAAATTGGGACTATATAAATTTTGTTTAATAAATTAACTTAAACATTTAATTATTTATATGTACATAAGGCTCTTTACCATATGCGAAACTTACTGTAGTCAAGAGGAGCGATAGCCCCACCGAAATTTACGAAAATTCAGAAATAGCGTATTTAAAAATGATATTTTCGACTATAGGATACTTTTTAGTCATGTTACATGCTACACCCCTCCCTCCCATGTTACATGCCATTTTACGCCAATGCCTACTATGGTAGGCATGTTTCAACCATGCTTCTGGTATTCAACGATAACAAATCATGTTTCTTGTATTGAGCGATATTCAGATTTTTTTTCTCTTTTGTTAGTTCTTTATGTTATCGATACGTTGATGTACCGAGTGTGACTTAAAAAAACCTAGTTACAAGACAACACTAAACTATTATTTGTAAAATAATAATGTCTTTCTTTCTTTCCTTCTTTCTTTTTTCATGAAAGAAAAATGTGTTACCTGGTTAATAGACATCAATTTATTAATCAATAGTTTGAAGAGTTGTACTTATTTAAATATTAAAGGACGTTTATAATACTTGTGTTACCTGTCAAATACAAGTATAAATACTCGATGTTTATTTTAGTTTCATTGAAAAAAACTACTAATCTCAGGTAACAGACTGGACATTTATCATTTTTAAAGTCAAAAAATTAATCGTGCCATTTGCAGTGTGAATAGTTTACGAGTTCTGTTAAATTTTGCTAAATGAAACAGTTTCGGGTCAATAATAATTAAGAGTTCTGAAAAGCAAATATTTAACACATATTGATGGTGGATATCATAGTCTTTCATGAGAATGACCCCTATTATTTTACACTGAAAACACTAGGCTTTATTTCTCATACTTTACACCGTTTTTTTTTTCTTTATGTATATTTAACTTATGCAGAAGTGAATTCTCGCTGATCTTTTACTCAATAGGAAGATCAAAAGAAACTCTGCCGCCGAAGAGTGCTCGACGATTCAAATTCAAATGCAAGTCGGATGCAAAAGAAAAGAAAGGGCATTCTATTTTATTGAAAATGGCAACGTTTTTCCTGCACTCAGCTAGTAGAAAATATGGAAATGTTTTACTTATTCAGAGCAAGACATCAGTATAAAAAATCCCTGCATCTTATTTTCGGAATGGATGTATTTCCCCAAGATTTGCTTCAGAGAATTTTGAGTTCTCTGTATGAGCATTTTTTGCATTTTTACTATTATGGAATCTTTGTGACGATGTTCTAAGTTCCCCAGCCCAGTGCTGTATCCAGAAATTTTTTTTGGGAAGGCTTTAATATTTGAAAAAAGCTTATTTGACCTAAACAGCATGCACAATTAAGCAAAATGTTACTCTAAACAGTGGTTCCCAACTCAACTTAACCCGCGGACCACTTTTCAACTTCTAATTTAGCAATGGATAACTTAGAAGAATTCTTAACGTAGGAAGGGGGGGGGGAGGGGCGATAAAATCTAAAGAAAAATATACAAAACTTTTTGCATAAAATGTAACATAAAATGAAAAATTCAAAAAAGCGCATTAAATTCCCACTTACTCAATCATGCTGATAATAGTAAATCAATCCTATTTACATATGCTTTCAGTCGAGGACAAAACATTGGCTGAGATGTTACAATATTTTATCGGATTGTATTTAATATTGTGCCTGCCCGTATTTTCCTTATTTCGCAAGTATTATGAAACATTTTTTAAATTATCTAGAAAAAGATCGTAAACAATTAAGCTTTTTGCTTTTCTATTTTATGAAATTGTGAAAACACAATTATTTTTAAAATGTTAAAACACAAATTAAAATGTATTATTGTCAAATAAAATGTATTAAAAAATTAAAATGTATTATTAAAATGTAATTAAAATATATTGTAAATTAAAATGTGCGCAAATTAAAATGTATTATTAAAATGTAAAATTGTGTTATTTTTAAAATGTGGAAACACAACTATTTTTACACTCACTCGCTTCCCGGATCACGTAGAACTTGCATTTGGGAACCACTGCTCTAAACCAATGCAGAAATTTTTGGCAGGGGCTAAAATGCAATAAAAAATGATTTTACCAATGATAATACCAATGATGTTTTCCAAAGTGCATAATAAAGCACAATGTCACCTTTTAAGAATATCTTTTTATACGTAGGAAGGGGGGGGGCTGCCTCTAACCCTTCTCTGAATCTGCCACTGCAGCCCGGTGTCCCTGTAACAACACTTTTGGATAGCGCTTTTATTAACAATAATGAATTGACTCCTTTGTAGGCGTTTATTTCTAGGACGGCTCCAGACTGAATTCTTGGAGGGGGGAACCATTGAACTTTTTATACAGACCTATAAATTGCTCAAAATGCAAATTGAACGTGTGAAATCGTGAAATATGCAAATCTGTCGTTGTAAGACAAAATTTTGGAGGGGCCCATGGCTAACATAGCCATGGGCCCCACCAAAGCCATGCCCCCCCCTCTCTGGAGCCGCCCTTGGTTTATTAGCAAAAATATGACTAAAAACAGTAAAGAAAATCGATTTCAAACTACTTCACAGTAACGACAGCATGCTCGTATTTATCAAAACACTAACGGCCGTATTTACCAAGTACTTGACACCCGTGTTAAGCCCTTCACACGTTAAATAGACATCAAATATACATCCATGCGACATTTGACCCTACGTTTGTTTCGTGGGTTAACACAGGTATCAAGTACTTTGGTGAATGCGTCCGTAAGAGATTTGAAGGAGTATCGTTTATCTGTAGAACTGAAGAGTTCCTCTATTATCATATCATCAGCATATGACCAAATTAATATTGGATGATCTCTACTGTATACGCTTTCCAATGGAGATCGAATCATGGAAATAGGTACACGTGGTTAAAAAAAATGCAATGCCAGTTAAAAACACACGCTGATTAATATTCCCATTGATTAGCATTAGGGTTTGTCAATTTCTCGTTAAATATAGAAGGTATCGCCAAACAAGGTTTAGTTTTGGAGACTTATTTTTTGGTGTCCAACTTCGATAAATAGTAAAAAATGGACAACCTCGACGACTTTTGACATACTAGTACCACCGCCGTTACTGGCAACCCTTTAGGCAATGGTTTAAAAACAGGGTCCCCCCCCCCCGATTTTCTGAATAAAGTAATATGGAACTACCCTCAAACTACCCCCTTTTCAAATAGAAAGCTTAAAAAGTCCTCTGACCAAGGTGCTCCCCCACCGAGGCAGATGCCTCTCGTGTAGGCTTACCAAAACACACACACACACGCGTTCGCGCAAATAAAAAAAAGAATAATCGACATCGGTCCACGTGCAAAAAGTTATCGATGAACATGCATAAAATAAAAGATACCAACATTCCCAGGAACTGATAGCCTTTTTTTTATGAGGTCGGTTAAATGCAATTATATGGTTCTAAATGTAATTAGGTAACGATAAATAATACTTTTCTCTTGTATAACAGTTTAAAACAAATACTCATGTGACATATGTGCCTATGTTTTTCGAACAAAAACGTGAAATTTGGGTCTGGCTTCGATTTTATTCAGACAGCATTTTAAACAGAAGCAAATATTGTTATATATCCAGAAAGGTGGTAACGGGCTTTAATTCATTATCCAGTCGAGAAAAGTGGTCAATGTAAATTGTAAAAATGTTCAAAATCAGGTCGGAAATAAGACACCATTATGAATAATTTCCTCTCGTTAACTTTCAAAAAGTTACACTTTTTAAATTTCTATACGATCTCCGAACAAAACAATTCACAGTTTGTAAAACGTGCCCCATACACTCATGAGGACACATACAAAATTTGAGAATTATACCTTAAAAAGTGTCAGGGATATGAAGATAAATATAACGTTGACTTAAACCACTTTTCCATGGCTCTCGAAGGGAAAAAATCACGTTGAATGATCTCATTTCAGAGATCGTACAGAAAATACGAACTCAAGCAATAAACCTCTTTTTCACTCTAGCAATACACGTTTGCATTCAAAATCCTGTATAGTAACCGATCATTTTACTTCAAAGATATCTCTGCGACGTTGTATGATGAAAATCTCAGATTTGGCATATCACCAGGCAGGCGCGTAGCCAGGAAAATATTTCGGGGGGGGGGGATATGCGCCTGGAAAATTTTTCGGGGGGGGCTATGAACTTATATGTGTATAAATAGACGGAATTTCAGCACTAATCCAAAAATTTCGGGGGGGGATATATCACGATATCCCCCCCCCTGGCTACGCCCCTATACACCAGCGACCGATCTACACACTTGAGGGCCCAGGGCACAGATACTTTTGGGGGCTCCTGCACAAAAATTTTCCGCAGAATATTATTTAATTAAATTAAGTTAAAACCAATTATCATTCCAAGTTAACCATGCGTAAACATTTACAAATCAGTAAAATATCACTACAGATACCACTTATAAGAATCTTTCGATTTTGAAATGTTTTTTATGGGTATTTACAGCCGTCACACACCTTTGAAAAGATAAAAGGAGGAGCATGCTGAGGTGTCCGAACGAATTTGCGAATATCGAATTTATCGAATGTCGAATCGAATGCATAATTTTTAGCGTTACAAGTTACATTAAATTAAAATTTTTGAATATTTGTGATGAAATGAAGTAATCAGAAATTTTTCTCTTGAGCGATAATTTTAGTAGCTATTATGATTACATAAAAGGAAGTTTTGGGGGCTCCCTAAAAATCGTGGGCCCCGAATGCCCCGCCGTAAATCAGTCCCTGTACATCACCTCATTAGTTTATGAGGCACATTTTATAAACGGCGAATGTTTTTGTACGGGTGTCGTATACCAGTTAAAACAGTGTAACTTTTTGAAAATGAACGAGTTGAAGTTTTTCTTAACGGAGTCTTATTTCCGACCTTATTTTGAGCCTTTTTCCAATTTACACTGCCAACTTATCTCTAATACTCTAATAGATAAAGAATCAAAGCCCGTTACTATCTTTTTGAGACACCATGCATATATATGTGTGTGTGTGTGTGTAATTTAAAAATCCATGTTTTATACTACGAAACGTATAATTGTGCTGCCTTTACGGAGTTAACTATATAAATTTGTAAATGAATAAGAGTTTCTTAAAAACATGAGATCTCTCGTGTTTCAGGCTGTCTTATAAGATAGCACTGAAAATAACTAACTGAAATATACAATTTTGCTGAGGGGTTGTCAAATTATTCTTTGTTGTCACATTATAGAACACAATAAATCTGCCTTTATTGTAGGAAAGAATAGAAATCAAATCCATCTGCCCAGTTTATGGATCGTACCACTGCTTCTGAAAAGCTTGCATTTCGGCGAATTTAATCGCATGGAATAGTGAGAAAGCATGAGCATGTGAAGATGCCACGTGATGGGCAAGCCTTTTTGTTAGTGGATGTAATACCTGTTTCTATACACGCTAATTGTATGAAAAAAAAATCATAAATACCCGAATATTTGAAGAGCATATTCAGTAAAAATCTCGTAACGCTGATTTCCTTTAGTTCATAGCGTTGATTAAAAGCTTGGGTTTTAAAAAATCCAGGCTTTTTCAAGATTCAGCCCCAAGTGGGCATAGAGACTATTAACTCTTTTAAAATCCTTTCAAACGCAATCATTTCCCAGTGCTGGCAGCCATTGACACGGCTAGCTGTGCACGTGCACAGACAGCTGTGCCAAAAATGGTCTCTAGATCTGTGGCATGTGATGAACGATTCTATCAACCGCTATCTTGCGGGTTGGTGTAGTTCCAAGAAACAAAATCTACCTCACGGTCTAGGTACACAAATTAAAATAAACCAATTGCGCCAGAGGCTCAAAAAAATTCAGGATTATTCTTTCTGAAATCTACTACCCATCGTAATAAATGGAAAAACGATGCCTTTTAAAGAACTTTCGCAAAAAATTCTTCAGCATGGAATTGTATGGCAAAAATTTTCGAAGAGTCACGCATCCAGCTAAATTTTCGATTTTTAAGAAATTTTTCTGAGAGTTTCGCAACTGATACAGATTTATCAGTTCCTACGGTACATTGTACAGCTTGTAAAGAGACATTCTAAAAATTTTGAAGTGCATGACTTAATTAGTTTATTTGTATTTGTGTACCAAAACCACATGATATTTTCGAACTACACCCTTAAATCTAACGATGGCAACATCTGCCCTTTTATTCAGCATTGGGCAGTCTATCCCCTTCGTTCTTCTACATTATTGGCCCGAATGTATCAAAGTGTTTTTTGACTGATCATTTCCCGCTAAAAACCTGACTCGCGCCGAATTAGAGGTCTAAATGTAGGATTTTTCTGATTATCTTAATGAAAAATTTCTAGGTAGCGTTTTATTCAGGCTAATACGGTATATCAATGCATTTCTATCGTATTCTTCCAGTTTTCAGCAGATCTCAGAGATGTTTAAAAAAATCCTGACAATTTTACAAATAATCGACCATTTTTACGGGAAATGATGTGCTAAAAAGTAAAGAGGATTCTCGTGTAACTATGCCACCCTCAAGTATTTTTTTATAAATCAAATTAATTCTTCTATGAGTTTTATGTCCTCACAACGAGGGCATCGCGCTTTAAAAGGTTAAAGAAACACACATTACAAATTCATCATAATGAAATTCCACTTCCATGGAATTTTTCGGAGTTATACAATCCCTTGAAATTCGCTATGCCGACGTTTTACTGTACAGTAAAATCTAAGCTACATCGAGTTTTAATTCTACAAATATTTCGGATTAACGAATAAAATATTTGTAAAGGAAAAAATTCACACAGTACAAATTCATCATAGTGAAATTTCGCTTTATCGAATCTTCACAGTTACAAATTGGATCTTCGGTCTGTTGATTCATTATACTGAGATTTTACTTCACAGTAAAATTTCGTTACATCATTTTTACGATTTCTACGATCTATAGATCACAAGAACGATCACACGCTTGCTAAGTGAAGGGAAGCATGAGATTTATCTTATGATGTTGAGAAACATTTAATTTGTAGTCTAGTTAACTTGTTTTAAATGTAATGAACAACTTAAATGGTTCTTGTACAGTCTTAAGTACTTAAAAAAAAGCATTTTAAACAACGCTTGCAAACGTATGTATCCGTGATATGAAAATAAAAGTTGCGATGGGGAATATTAAACTCGAAGAAGAAAAATTCAAACCGCTGTTTATCCCAAGACCTTAATTAGAAATTAAACGCCATTTTTATATCTTACAATCCAAGAAGAAGTTTGAAACTAAGTAAATTTAAAATTATCTTTTATCGCCTCTCTCCTTAAGAAGTAAGTGCATGAATTCTGTTCGAATGTCTAAATTTAAGCATTACTCATTTTGATCCCGTAAAATCTGAAACAAGAAAGTAAATTTACCGTAAAAATTCAGCTCTTTGTGTTACATCTAGATCAGTGTGAACCAAAAAGAACTGAAAGTTAGGTCCTTTACTTACTTTAATGAATTCCTCGTATCAAACACTTAGCGCTAAGCTAAATTAAATGCTTGAAGAAAGGAGGAAAAAGGATAAGCAGTATTTTGCTAGTTTTAAATTTCACGAAGCACAAGATGTTCTCTTAAAAATGTATGAGAATTTCATGGAATTTTAGACTTATTATGCTATTTTTGTTTCTGGAACAAAATTATAGTAACACATAAACTCTTTTCATTCAAATAAATGCAACTTCGTTCAGTACTTTTCACGGTTAAAAGTTGTCTTAATGTTTGAACTGATTTTTAAGTACACTCTAAGAAGATAATAATAATTAAGAAAAACACTATGCTTGGAATGTTTAAATTTTTGCGGACTTCGGAACTTCTAAGAAAGTTTCTCGACAGAGGGAAAACAAATCAATTGCAAATGCTGTTTTTATAATTTCAAGATTAAAGAACTTAAAAATTTATGGACACTATCATAATATATACAAGGGCTATTCATAATTAAAGTTCTCCGATTAAGAGCATTGTATACAGAAAACTATTCTGACCAGTAATTTTCTTCAGAATGCAATTAAATTTACAGGAAACCTTAATCAGACAACGGGAAACAGATCTGTGTTGAAAAAGAATAGCTCAAAAATTCCCGCCAGGTGGCGTTTTACAATGTTACACTTACTGATATGCAAATTCCTCCGATCCGCAGATGTATAAAACATCTGCTTCATTAACCTTTCCATTGTCTTGTTCAATTGAGAATGGTTATTATTTGTCTGTTTGTTTGCACTAAAACGTTGCAGTGCTTTTTTTAAACTAAGAGGGATTTTTTTTTTTTTTTTTTTTTTTTGGTAGCATTCTGATTAGTAGTTTTCTCTGTACAACGATCTGAAAAGGGAAACTTTACTTATAAACATCCTGTATTTTGAACTTACATATTTTTTATATAAAAAAAAACAGTAAATCAAGGGGGTTTTCAAAAGACATTTTTTAACCTAGCTAAGAAATAAATCAGATACTTATAAAAATACCACTGAGATGTTCATTTAATTTTTCTTTATAAAAGATTCATTTTTCTTTTAAAACAAGAGTCCCTCCTAAAGAGTGAAATAGCTGCCAAAACATTCAACTCAAAAAGATTTGCGACCCGTTTTATATAAATTATTTTGCGAAGAATAATTATTCCTTTATCAACGCGTAAATACCTCTATGGAAGATTCATTACTTAATCTTTTAGAGGCTGAATGCTGTGGCTGCCATTTCATTCCTCCGGTGAGGCTATTTACACCTTTCGTTAGAGTGTATGTGCTAGTTAATGCCAAATTGAGCTGACAGTGGAACTTCCAGATATTGTTTTGTGAATGATTATTCAAGGTGGGAAAATAAGGAAAGAAAAAGAAAAGAGAAAAAAATTGGAGTGACACCATTCGACTTTCCGAACATTTGATGTATACTAAGCCTATAAATAAATTTCATTTAACTGAATCGGATCAAGTGTTCAGGCACTAGTGTACTTAAAATGAGTTGAGTTTATAGGCCGCAATGCATAACAATACTTTTTATCGAACAGTAAAAAATAGTTAGCCTTACACTGCAGTATGTAAGTCGGTGACCTATGATATGCGTACCTAATTTGAGTTCAATCCAATGCACCATTTGGACACTAGCTCACTTTAAATGAATTGTGTCTTTAGTCCGTAATGTATAAGAATTATTTTTTGCAATCCGGCGAACAAACTATCCACCCTACACACAAAAAGATATATGCAGATCATGTGACCGTGACGTTTTATGTTTAATTTGTGCTCAATCGAATTCACCGTTTCTAGCGCACTTTCAAGAATTTCCATCCATTGGCCATAATCTTAAAGAAATCTTTTTCGTAGCCCTGTAAAGAATCTATAAGTCCTATACATACCAAAATCAATACCGGTCTTGCGACAGTGGTCTATAGCATACAGACCAAATTTGAGCTGAATCGAATGCATCGCTTAGAAGCTATCGTGTTCACTCACATACACACACGATACGATGAGTTGCAAAATACCAGACAGGCTTTCTGTCACTAGCACCTACCTCCCCAGAAAAATGATCGGTAATTGTCTTAATAATCACAGTAACTTTTATAGTGCAAAAAATCGATTTTAAAAAAATATATTTTAGAAAAATTATTACGACTTTTAGGATATTTTAAAACGAACCGCATCAAAATCGAACGAATATTGCGCCTGCAGGAAAAGCGTAAAAGCCTAACCACGACTTTTCCTTTATACCAGGGACGTACCCAGAAAAAAAATCGGAGGGGGTCCGAACTATGAAAAAGGTAGAATTTTTCATTAAAAGACTTCATCATTATTATTTTGTTAGTAAAAACTGAAATTTTGGAGGGGGTCCGGACCCCTTGGAGCACCCCCCTGGATACGTCTTTGCTTTAAACAGAATGTAAAAAACTTCATTTTTTTCAGTTTATGATTTTTACACTTTCCCGCAAGATTAAAAAAGTTATTAATGTAAAGTTCTCAAATTTTACACACAGGTTGTAGTTAGACATCTTTGTACCTCACCTTGATAATTGGACCTAAAACTTCTATTTTATCATATGATAAATCATAAAAATTACAATGAGCTTAAAAATATACAAAATTTTATTTTTAAAAATATGAAAATGTAAAATAATTTGAAACCTGAGATTTACAGAACAAAGGCAATATTGAGCTTTAATTTGATATTAGAAAGATGCCACTGTTTTAAAAAGTCATCTTGCGGGAAACAAGAGGCAAGTTCATTTATTTTTCTATTTATGCGTATATATTCATTAAATTACAAAAAAAAAAAGAATAAAATTTTAATATATTTTACAAGCTGTAAAAACTTCATTTTAAAATAATCAAATTTTTTTTTGTTTAAAAATCAATTTTTTTAATTGTTTGTTGGTGTAATCTTAATATGTTTACAAGCTGTAAAAACTTCATTTAAAAATAATAATTTTTTTTTGTTTATCCTGAATTACAAAAAATCATAGCAAATAATAACTCTTTAATAGACTGCCCGGGTTGTGTAGTGGTTAAAAGATCTATTCTACCACACTACGGGTCCGGGTTCGATTCCCGGCATGGGCTTGGGTGTAATTTCGTCCATCGATTCATAGGAGGCTCCTTCTCTGGTCCCCCTATTAGGTACCTCTATGATAAAGAGACCAGTAATTCCGGCCTAAATAAAGACGTATGGCCTAAAAGGGCGTATGGTTTGTTAAATCTGGTACGTACCGAATGTGATGGTACACGACAACGACAATGGCTAGTTGAAAAAAAAAAAAAACAAACAAACAAACAACAACAAAAAAAATTCACCTAGTCTCTGAGATTTTCAGTATCAGCCGTTCCTGGACAATTTTATACAGATTCATATGAACGAAACAAGAAAGATAAGTCATGCCAAAAGCACCGATTATAAAAGACTTTCCGACATGACAGTCTTTCTTGTGCCAAATTTGGCGATCTATCGTCGTCACACTTAGCGAGATTCTGGGCATAACCTCAGAACAGTTGTATATTACTAATAATGCAAGAAACTACAAAATGGCTTTAAATGTTATTTAAATTCTTTAAAGGAAGAGTAAGCAGTCATAATCGTTTATTGAAATATATGCTTATTGAATTATTCTTCAACTGGATTAATCTCGCTAAACTGTTAATGCATTGGAATTTTTTGGAATGCTCTTACAAAAGAACTATTAGGGATACAGACGCTATTTTCGATAGAGAGTTTTATTTTGCAATCCTTAACAGCACATCTGTTTTGTTTGAAATAGACGATTATCTCTAAAATAAACTTTAAATGACTATTCATGTTCATAGAGCTTTCAACCTAGTTGGAAAGTATTCAAAATGTACTAAGAACGTTGTAGGTTTTTATTGCGTCTGTGATTTCAGTGTTGTCCTGTTCTTGGTTCATTTGTTATTCATTCAGTACGTTCAAATAATTTATTTGTCGCTTTTTATTTCTAATGGTACTAATTACTTTTGTTTTTAAAAAAAATTGTTGTGTTGGTATATTTTAAAATCATATCATCTTGGAACATTTTTTTTTTTTTTTTTTTTTTTTTTTTTTTACAGTCTGCGGTTATATTTATTTTTATTATTCGTTTGATCTTATTAATCCACATTACCCCCATAAAAATATACCTTAAAGTAAAAAAAAAAGTGTAAATAAATGTAACTATCCATATAGTAAATATTCCGTGTATTGTATTTTCCTATCTTTTGTTGTAATGCTTCAATACAGCATTATCCTACCGTCGTCCAGATCATTTTCTTTTTTCATGATTCCGTGCTTTCCTGCAATTGCAAGCCACCACTTTCACAAGGGCGAAGAAAAGTAGCATAACGATCTGCAGGGATTCAACCAAGTGCAAACGGACGCTGAATGCGGAAGCAAAACCATATTTTATCTTATTCAAAAGTGATACGTTTCATATGGATGTCAGCGAGTTGTAGAAATATAAAAAAAAGGAAAGGAGAGTTATGTGGAACAGAGTTATGGATTTACAAAACCGATAGTTGAGAGCAAAAGTACTTGTAAGATGGCTGGATAAAAGATTTTTGCTTGAATGAACTATATTGGATCGAGAGCCGTATTGTATGAGAATAAGAATTGTGTAAGTAAATACGAAGATGGCACGGCAAGAATCGAAATAATTTTGGACAATGTGGATTTTAAAAACATTGAAAAATGCTGGTATTTTATTATGCTGGTAAGACAAACAAACATTATGAACTTTGTGTAAAACATACATAGTAGTTATAAAAAACTTAAGTATGTTTCAAGAAGCGCAAAAGGTATTTTCTTCATTTGTACTAGAACATTAGCCAGGCTACACACGTAAGGTACGAAAACAAAAACTGCAGATGTAAAGTCAGGTGAGGTAATTACAACGGACCATATTTTGGTAACTTTCAACTTTGTGAATTTTTAACTGTTTAAATTATATAGGAAAATTTTGTTTTCATTAATTAGACTAACCTTTTAAGAACATTAAGTAAACTTTTTTTGTGTATTTTCTTTATATTTAAGGGGGTGGTCGTAATCAAAGAAAATCACAAAATTAAAAAGAAATGGGATAACTAAGACTACTTGATTTCTTTTGATACTTACGCTTACAACTTTTCTTGGAGCAATTGACGCTACCACTCTCGTTTTGTTAAAACTGACGTGTGAAGGTCATGGGTTCGGGTCTCATCTTACGGTCTGGAGTTTTGGTAGGTTTTCAAAGATGTAACATGGATACGCGTTAGAGCCCCTTAGAAAGGCCTCCTACCCAGGCATCCCCCCATCCTTGGGAGATCGCCCTAGCGTAGCGTTGCCGTAATCACACACAACTCGTTTTTTTTTAATGATTAAGTTACCCCAGTGCAGAAAAAGATAAATAATTGATAAAAATTGAGTTCTAAGATTATAATTTCTATTTATTCAATCAAAATGGCATCTTACTACTAAGATGTGCTGAAAGTCGATCTTAATATGAAAGGGAAAATTCTGACAATAGGAATTCTTGAAGAAAATCAAATAAATTGCATTGAGAAATGTTTCCTTGGCATTTTAAGAACGAAATAAAACCAAAATAATGAAAAGCCAGAATAAGTTTTACTATTCTTCGTATGGTGTTTGTTTTATGATTATTTGATCTTGAAAAGACAGATATTTGTTTTAAAGAAATGTCCATGGTCTAAAAATTTTTTTTGTATTTATGTCTCATTTATTTTTCATTACGAACTTTTATCTGGAACAATTTTAAAGCCTTATAATGCTTTATGTTCACAGTAAGTTTTAGGCAATTGAAATTAAAAAAATAATCAATAGAAAAATTTTCATTTTATAATTTACTTTTAAGTTAAATATAAGGAATGAATAAAATATTTTAAATATTTTTTTTTAGTTAATGTTTTTTTTAAAGTGATATTAAGAGAAACATTCAGGTCAGAATGACTTTTTCTGCCATGTTTTTATACATGGTCGTAATTACCCCCATTTTTTAAACTATGTGAAAGAAAAAAAAGAACATGTCGGAAGCTCTTAAATATACCAACATACTTGTTAATATGAATTAGTTTATCTAAAAATCTTTCTCTTTTACGCTAGATAACTCTGAATACTGAAAACCGTCAAATCCGTTGAATAAAAATTTTTGACATGGTATTTGTTTTTCAATTGTTACCACCTTAAAAATACTTAATATTAAGGATGGAAGAAACCTATCATGAAAAACACATTATAATAATTATTTTAAATAGTTTTGCAAAAATGTATCATTTATAGATTTTATAAAAATTCCGCTGGTCGTAATTACCCCAACTGACCCTATATCTAATGCATTACTGATGATAAAGAGAGGAGATGCGCCTTTCGAAACATACGAACATTTAAAAAAATTATTATGTGTTTTATACAAAGTTTTATTTAATAGAGAGATTTCAGAAATAAAGTGAAAGTTAACAGAGCCGTAAAGAATTTTTCGAAAGTTAAAGACAAGTTAGTTTTTCATTTATTGCGGCCAAGCTGATAATGTCAAACATTGAATCATGTTAATAATAATATCCTCCCATAAACATATAAATGTAATGAAATGCTTTTATTTTGAAAATCCCAAATCAGTATGAGGCCATTATGCGTACCACGAACATTCACATTAGTGATTTATTCTGCACCCGTAAAGTTGTGATAAAATAACTGTTTTTTTTTTCTTTTAAATCTAACAAAAAGGGCTTCTTTACTGATGTACCAGCGAACAGGCCTATAACCATTTAGCTATCATTGCTCGCGAAGCTTTATTTCACATAATGGAGATAAGGAAAAGTAGATTTTCATTGGCCATTTCACTAGGATCACGTCCAGATTAAGATTTTTCTGTTCCATTTCCTTTCCCGACTTTGTTTCTGGATTTACTTTTCTGTTCTGCTTGGTGCATATTACTGGGTTGAGTTCCTCATTTTTATCTGCAGAAAAAGCTGACCTTTATGAATAAGTGCAGCTTGAACGCGTTAGTTATTGTACGTTATGTTCAGGTTTCAGGAACCGAGCTGCTAAAAAAAACATTTAGACACGTAATAGATTCAAACGTGGGACCTTCCCACTTCAACCCTTACTGTTGTTGTTGTGGAATTACGGCCAATTATCTGCACGAGGGATCTAGGCCCAGAGGTGGGGTGAATTCCGTGGGGGTCTTTCTAAGCAGTGGCGTAGATAGAGAGGGGAAAGGAGGGGCATCTGTCACCGAACGCAGCACCCGAGGGACGCCTTATTGTACATAAAATATTACTCATTACATTTTGACAAATAGGAGGGGGGCGTAAAAATTTCAGCCGGGCCCTGAAAACTCTAGCCACGCAGCTGTTTCTAAGGGCTCCTAACACATATTTACGCTACGTTTCAGAGAAAACCACGGAAAACACCGAATGGTTAGGTCGGCGTAGGAGACCTGGGTTTGAACCAGGCACCTTCCGTCTCCCAGTTCAAAGCGCTATGAGCTAGGTCACTGGTCGGGCCTCAGCCCTTACTGAAAAGCATTGTAATTTTTACGTCATTCATGAGTACTAACAGTGATAAACATTTGAACTGATAGCTAAAGTACTTATCATGTTTCTAGAGTGCTTTTTATTGAGTGGAATTTTTTATTTAATTTAAAAATCATATTGATAGATTGCTTTTAGTTATTGGCAATGCCCCGCCCCCCCCCAAAGAAAAACAACAACAACTTTCACTGAAAATTCAAAAATCTTTTCTGTTTCAGCTGTTTCTAATGCCCTTTGCTAACGGCCTCAAATCCCCATAAAGGATCCCGATGGGCAAAATTGAGCAGCTTCGATTTTATTGAGACGCCGGCGAGAAGAAGACCGACTTAGTCCGTCGTCTTCTTTCTCAAATTGAATCAAACTTAGATGAGAGACCAGCACCTGGCTTGCTACTCTCAGATGTATCATTTACACATGGATGACAATGGAGCCATGACCGATTTTATGCGTACCAGCTTCTTTCTTTCCGTACGCGGTTCCATAACAGTGCAGTCGAGAGTGGTCGTCACTCTCCCAATGCTGACAAAGGTTGGCGCTGCTTCACTTTCGTTGTTCTTATGGGAACCGAGACCCAGCCGACTTTGCCTTTTCCGAACAAAATTGTACCGAACGAAGGTGCCATCGCTCAATTGAACTACCAGCAACATGGCTGTCGATAGAATCGTTCAACGCGTGCCACAGATCTAGAGACCATCTTTTGACACAGCTGGGATTCGATCAATCGCTATTTTACTGGTAGTTAAATAGAGCGATGGCAACGGATGCCTTTTTTTCAGCATGGGAAATGGTTGCGCCTCAAAGGGTTAATTAAAGCTATAGCTGTAATTTTCCCGTATTAGTAGTAGTAAGTGAAGGGGTAAATGCCTACACTGCGAAGTTCTGCGACAACCCGGCTCATCTTAACGAGGCTCAACTTTAGATGATTTGTGAGAAACTATGAACGTTTCAACAAAGGGGAGAAAAAAAAAAAACGGATAAAATTATAACTACATCAAAAAGTTCACTTAATAAAAAAAAGTTCCTCCTTAATAAAAATACCCGAGAGAGAACAATTAATTACTGCCTCTTTTCCAAGTCATAAAGGGGAAGTAAACCATAATTTATCTGGGGAATTTTACTTCTGGATCTTTTTTTCCCCTACAGAGTTTATTACCGAAAAAAGAGAGAAAAAAAAATATTCTTTAAGCATTGTACTTCCTTTCAAAGTTTACGTGGCTCCTGAATTTCTGTCGAGTCAGTAAGTACTGAGCTTTCAGAAACGATTCTTATTCGGAAATAATGAGAGAATCGATGTGTATGTGTGGTGTGTGAGTGAGTTAGAGAGAAGAGTGAGAGAGAGAGTGAGAGAGACAAAAACACTTCTTTGGAAATTATTAGCGTCAACCTCTATTACAACAAATTTCGCTCGAGAGAAGCGAACTAAATGGAGGCAACTAACCATCAAAAAGGTCGTAATTTATCACGTACAAATGTGACTATACTTCATAGCACTAACCACCATAGTTTAACCCTTTAACGCGCGGTGTTCTCGCCGTGAGGACACCCAACTCTGACGTTTTGACTTTTGCCAGTCACGAAGAATAGATTGGATTTCTATAAAATTAGTTGCGGGTGACATAGCTCCACGAGAATCCTTTACATTTTAGCACGTCATGTCCCGTAAAAAAAATGGTCACGATTATTTTTAACAGCACTGACACCTGCTGGAAAATGGAAGAACGCGAGAGCAGCTGGATAGATTGCCCAATGCTGAAAAAAGGACAGCTGTTGCCATCACTCGACTTAACTACCAGCAAGATGGCGGACGATCGAAACGTTCATCGCGTGCCACAGATCTAGAGACCCCTTTTTTACGCAGCTGGCTGTGCGCGAGCGGCTGTCCTGCGTCAAAAAAGGGGTCTCTAGATCTGTGGCACGCGATGAACGTTTCGATCGTCCGCCATCTTGCTGGTAGTTAAGTCGAGCGATGGCAACGGCTGCCCTTTTTTCAGCATTGGGAAAGGGTTGCGCCTCAAAGGGTTAAAAGTGTTAATGATTTTGGCTTGTATGTTTGCCTCTGGGCTCTAATTGTCGAAAAAAATACACCGATTGCAACGAAATTTATGAATTCCATTTTCCATTGCTATTGATGTACCCCAAGCACAATTCAAAATTACGTTAGGTGTTTACGTATTATACCGTCGACCGCGATAAAGCGATTTCAAGATTTTCACGGTCAAATTTTTTTACAGTCGGCGAGATTAATAACTATGATGCATTAAATAAGTAAACGACTGTTTTAATTCTAAGATTAGGATGATCGAACCTATTAACAGAGCATAGCGTAATTTCTGACGTTGTTATTTGCGCTTCATCGCAGAGATTGGAGAGCAAAATACTGTCGAAAATGGTCGACGTTATAAAACAGGGTGTCCCAAAACATGGTAATATGCTTTAATTTTTTATCTATTAGAGATAAGTGGACAATGTAATTTTAAAAAAATGTTCAAAATAAGATAGGAAAACAGAACAAGTTTTGAAAAAGATCTTCTTGCTAATTTTTAAAAAAGAAATACACTTTTCACATTTACTTTACATTCCTTTTCAAGCTACTTTTTGCTTTATACAAATTAAAAAAGTGTGTGTGTGTATAACCTTTTCAAAAAAAGTAAAAGAAAATTTTTCTTGATGTAGTCTTACATTATTTTGACCATTTTTTCAATTTCCATAGTCTTCTAATCTCCGATAGGTAAGGATTAAAGCGGGTGACCACCCTTTTGGGACATCCTATTTATAAGTACCCAATATTCCTACCAGCGATCACTAACGCTTTAAAAAACTAGAGAAAGAAACAGAAAGAAAAAAACACGGCACCAACAAGTTCCTACAGAGAAGTCCGCGAAGCAGCTTGCAATCGAGTGCGAGATGTCCTAGAAGTACCAGAATGTTCCTAAATGCTCTAAAATGTTTCAAAATGTTCCTCTAATTGGAAGTCGGTGAAGCAGCGGGGAATCGGAGTTGAAACATTTTGAAGAATGTTTGAGAATGCTGTAGAATGTTCTAAGGCCAAGTATGGGCAAACTTTGGAAAGTGGAGGGCCAAATTTTTTAATGTTAACGAAGTCGCGGGCCATATAATTGAAAATAAATTGAAATGTGGTATTACAGCCAATTATCTGTGCAAGAGATCTTGGTAGAAGGGGGTTGTCCCTTTGTCGGATTTTCTAAGGGGTCTTGACCCGTATTTGCGCGAAGTTTCGGAGAAAACTACGGAAAACTCCGAACGACTAGGTCGACGGATGCGACTTGGGTTTGAACCAGCCACCTTCTATCTCCCAGTTGAGAGCACAAATGCATGATGTGTTACAATTCCCTCCCAGGTTTCAAAGGCTTATAAAAAAGTAATATATTACCAATACAAGAACAAAGTTGACTTTACTGGTGAAAGAAACATTACAAGCTGTGTTTCACAAATAAAGAGCTTCCTGTATACATACATACATACATACAAACATACACACACACACACACGCACACACACACATATATATATATATATATATATATATATATATATATATATATATTATATAGCTTAACTTACGTAATATGGAATCCTAAGTGAAATATTACTTGAAAGCACTTAATAACAGATGTAATACGTAACCATGAAATTATAAATGAAAATCCAGAGGCTATAAATAAATTTAAAACAGGGCCATCAAAGCCAAAAAGAAGTGGGAAAAACATGCCATGTGCAATCACGTGGGCTTTAACCTAGCTTGATAAACTCATGCAAAGAAGTGGATATGGAGTGGAAAATTGAAATGGAGTACTCCATTATACACAGGGTGTATCGCAATTCCCTCCCGGGTTTGGAAGGCTTATAAAAAATAATTTATTACCAATACGGCAACTAAACTAAGTTAACTTTACTAGAGAAAGAAACATTTAAATTTTGTTTCACAAATAACGAGTTTTCTCGTCGTTGAATTGGTCGAGGTTCTCACGATGACAATCGCCTTCTTCCGTGGCCACCTCGCTCTCAGACCCAACTCCATGCTATTTTCCTTATGGGGTTACATAAAAGATCGTGTGTTCCTGTCCCTTATGCCACGTGATTTAAAAGATTTAAGCCAAAGAATCACAACCGCATTCGCTACCCTTGATCGTGACATGTTAAAGCGAATGTGGGGAGGGAAGAACTTTAGACTTGATATCTGCCCCGCATCATTAAATGTTCACATATTGAACAGTTATGAAACAAAGCTTGTAACATTTCTTTATTCAGCAAAGTCAACAGTTTGTAGTTGTATTGGTAATATATCTATTTTTTATAAGCCTTCCAAACCCAGGAGGGAATCGTGACACACCCTGTGTGTTCGGCCATTGGTGGGGGCCGTATAATTGGATTTATATTGGGTTTTGAATAGTTTATATGGATTTTATATTGGGCTTTTATATGTTCTGCGGGCCGGATCAAAAGCCGGGAAGAGCCAAGTCCGGCCCGCTGATCGGACTTTGTCCGTTGTGTTCTAAGGTATTAGATAGAGTGTCTCAGAAGGTTCTGGACTCGCATGTCGACGAGTTCCCGTGAACGGAGTATTTGAACTGCACTCACGACTTTAATAACATTTAAATACTTCGCAATTTTTCGAAGTAATGTATAGTAATGTAGTTTTTACTTCTTATATTTTTTAAGGCATTTTCCCTGTGCGAAAAACGAAGGCCTACACCTAATAAATAAACATATAAAATAAAAGCGTTTCTTGCAGTGGTTTTTTTTTTGTTTGTTTGTCTGTACGTGTTCGCGAGTACAGCCTTCAAAAATGAGCAGCGACTCCAACAGAGACGGAGCGTCATTTAGTCAGAGATAGATGGTATTTATAAAAAATCCATCATCAAGTTCCTTATAGTTTGTACAAAATATGGGCATGTTCAAGTAGTACAGCTTAAGCATTTCATCGTATATTCTACTGTAGAAAGCACATTGTTCAAACCAAGTAAAAAAATACGAATTCTAGATCTACAAGTAAAATAACACCCAATAAAAAACTATTTTCAAACGTGAGGCAATTAAACATCTTCAAAATTTCTTTGAAGCTTAAAAATTACTTAAAATAGTAAAATTACTTGTATCATCTAGGCGCAAATTATGCAGATTTCCTAATAATAATAATAATAATAAATAGATAAATCATGTTCCCCTGGAAAAAATTTGGCGAAATCAGATTATCACTATGCAATGCAATCTTAGCAGACTCAAAACAAATTCAAATGACACTTTCAATTATTTTATTTTAAAAATTTTGAACAAAATACTTTCTTTTACCCGTAAATATGATTTTCAGAATTTAATAGTTTTTTCATGAAAATTATGAAGGTTTAAAATATTGAAATAAACTGTTATTCTGAAATCAAAGAACATCAATCAAAGAACAAAGATCATAATTTTCCGTATCCTGGACACCACCAGCATCCAGTTGTTATTTAAATTCATGATTGGGATAGATCAAGTGGAATCGATATCAGAGAATAAAGTACAGTGCTCATTATGCGCCCACATATTTTAATTTGTAATTGTTAAACGTCTCAAAAGATTTTGATTAAAAGTTTTCGAAGGTGGAAAACTCAAGTGGCGTAAAGTGTTTCTAAAAAGATTGCCTACTTGGGTATCTCACAGTTGAAGTATTCAAGAATTCTTTCTAATTTTAGTTTGTATTATTAGATAATAGTAATCCAAATCATAGTCAAGAGTACATTTCTGTTTAATTCTTTGGAAATTCGGTTCTTAAAATTCATTTAAGCTTGCGTCATCAAAAATACTACAGACATCTTTTGAAATAACTCAGGATCCATACTTTATCTTCCAAAGTTATTCATGGCTTAATGTCTTTCGTACTCGCACAAAAATGGGTGATCTAAATTTAATAAAAGCAATTAATATATCTCCCCTGAACTCCAAATCTCATAGCCACCATATAGCTATGAATTTACATTACATAAAGCAAGGGTTGCACGGAGCTGAGTTCATATTACAGACAGGTATGAGGTATTTGCAAATTATTAGACACTAGTAGTACGGGCTGAAGGAATTATATCCGTGGAATCACATTAGATTTATCCTCGGGTGTACTTATTTTTATTTTACCATATTTTAACAGCAAATATCAGTCTTATCAAGAATTTAAAAAAAATTATCCTCAACCATTTAAATTTGAAACAAAATTAAAAAGATAAAAAATATTAAACGACTTTATTTTGCACGGTTTCATGTCATATATTATTACATAATATCATTTCATAGATTTTAACCAACTTTTCCAGACATACCTGTAGATAGGTCCACTGTCAAGAACTTTTTAAAATAAAGAACACAACGATAAGCGATAATAATAATAATAATAATAATAATAATAGAACTCCGAACATAGTTGCTAAAATAAACACACACATTGTTTTCAAATCGATAACGAAACTTTCATTCAAGTTCTCACAGATTAGGAGACACCTAACCACCTAAAGCACAGACAAATTTGGAATTGATCGCTTGTGCTGAAGTCTTACACGATCTCGGATCTGAAGTTAGAGTGTTCAACGAATAAAATGACCGTACGACCATGGTGCGAGTGGGTTTCGAAAACAACAACTTGAAAAAGATTTGTGCGCGTGGATGAAATCTAGAATTTATGGCTTCGAAATTAATTCAGAAGCAATTTAGATAATATTCTGGCACTTATGTCAAGTGATTTGACGAACATTAGAATCAAAGGAAGGCCTGTGATTTGCTGGCTGGAAAACACTTCAAAGTATACCAAGTGATTAATGATACCAATTACAAACAAATGTAGAGATTTATAGAATACTTAGTTTGACAGATTTATGTGCCCTCTTATGAATATGAGAAATGTTGTTTATAACGTAAAGTGTACACACACACACACTGAAGTAATCACACTGCAGTCAAACCATGCCCGGACGGCCCAGATTGGATGGTCGGCACTGCCGAGGGCCCCCTGCCCAAGGGGCCGCGGGGAGTGCCACAAAAATGGATGTGCTACTTTATAAATCGATTAATTTGATATATGTAACAAAGTAATTTCATTATTTATGTCCCAGCAATCTTACATCTTCACACAGTGGCACGGCGGAGGAACACAGAAACCCCGAAGCTCTAGTCCTCCCCCCCCCCCCCCCCCCGCTGAATCAAGGGCCCCAAAAGCTGTAAAATAGTTAAATGTGCTTTTTAGACACGTAAGCCAATAATTTTCTAATATTACATATTCTAATATTTTATTCCCTCTTAATGCCTTAGTAGGGGGCCCCTTTTCATTCTCCAGCAGAGGGTCCCAAAGCAGCCAGTGCGGGCCTGAGTCAAACGCTCAAATGGTATACCATTCAAATATCAAATGGCTCCCATTTCAGCGTTCGACCGAGAACCGTGAGTTTTCTGTAAACCGGCGGTCGAGGCAGATGGTGAATACGGGCGTTAGTTGCATAAATGATAAAGGTCTTATTTCCTCTAAAAAAAAAAAACTATTTATTGAAATGCAATTTTAAAATAAACATGTTACTGATAACTTCTTAGTTGAAGTTACTGGCTGATCGTGAGGAGTAATAAACACTAAAAAGGTAAAATAAAACTTTGTACATTGCAATTGTGCACCTCGGCACTATGATTCTGAAAGAGAAGAATTTTTAATTTTCTTTACCACTCACCTGGAAAAATTCAGAAAGTCTATGCTGATCTGCCTCTAAGCTAAATGAAAAAAATCTACCTAAGGGAGACTAGTTCAGGAAAAATGTTCAACTTAACTTTTAAATTTTGCTTTTATTGACAATTCTGGTATAACAAATACAACAAAAATAACAATCTAGATTAAGTGTGCATAAATTTATATGCTTAAGGATTGCAATCAGGCCTTTATGTTCTCATAATAAAACGTTTAAAAATAGCATTCTAAATTCAAATCTTCAAATTTTAATTAAACACATGTATGAAAAATAATAATACTGAATAACACTTTAAATTCAAATTAAACCCCTGTGCAATAGAAAACAATAATACTGAAATAACACTTCAAATTTAAATAAAACCTCTATGTATAAAAAAAAAACAATAATACCAAAATGCATATCTGAATGTTGTGTCAATTGAAAGTCATTTTAAATTGTCCTAAATAAAACATGGTAAAAATCCAATTAAAATAAATGTTAAATGTTCAATAATTAATGGACTAATAAAAACTTTTTAACAAAAAAATTAAACCGCCGAAAAACTCAAAAGCAAAAAATAATAAACCCATTTTAATGAACCTTAATAACTAAGTTCTTAAACTAATGTAAGTATACCTAAGTAATTTTGAGACGGTGCCAAACAACCAATGAACAAAGATCACTAAATTGCCTAAATCTCCATTATTAATAGGAATAATTTATTGTTCACGCACAGATTTTAATGCTGAGTTGTGTATTACAAAGTAGACCTTTCTGCATTTCTGCGAAAGCTCGTTGATCGTAAGCGACGTACGGAGAGCGCATTTTTTGGAATGTTAATGTTTATCGCCGGAGATTTCACGTTGCATTGTTAATTTGATTTGGTTATTTCTTTAAATTTAAGGTAATTTAGTGATCTTTGTTCATTGGTTGTTTGGCACCTACTCAAAATTACTTAGGTATACTTACATTAGTTTAAGAACTTAGTTATTAAGGTTCATTAAAAAAGGGTTTATTATTTTTTGCTTTTGAGTTTTTCGGCGGTTTAATTTTTTTGTTAAAAAGTTTTTATTTTATAATTTTTTATGACTATAAACGCAAATTAACAGCTTAGTGACGTCAAATTGAGCAAGCGAATTCTTTACATTCAACTGTGTACGTCACACAGTAGCTAGAATTAAAAAATAACCATTACGCATGCGCGAAAATTCAAGAAATTTTGGATCTTTCAATAGTTCTGAAATATCCAATTTGCAATATTTGCAATATTTGACGCATTATCATACCTCAAAAAAAAAAAAAAAAAAAAAAAAAAAAAAAAAAACATCGCCAAGCGGCACACATTTGTTTATGGTTGCCAGCAGTCAAAACTACCACCGGCAGGGTATTTCACTTCCGCTGAACATCGCTCACGATGGCGCCAGAACTAACACTAAATGAACATCAAAATGTAAATAGCACCGGATATGGAACATAGACCAGTTGTTTTTAGCTGTATGAATTTCGAAAAAAAAAATTGACAAATTGAATTTCGGAAATTTTAATAACATTCAAATACTCTTTTGCGAAACGGCAAACAAATACAAAATGTGTGCGTGTGATGTACACATTCACGTGCGTTAACATGATTTATTCAAAATTAAAGCATCGACGCATATGTACGTAAATTCAGAACTACAAAAATCTTAAAAGAATCGTTTTAACAAGCGAAAACAAAATGTACACATATGTGCTGTGTACTGTGAACGAAGATGTATAGGTGGTTTGATGTGCAGTTTTAAACGGTGACGTAAAAACGTCGCCAATATCCCTTGCAATGGACAATATCGATACGATGCTATTTCAATCAGTGTCGGTGGAAAATACAAATTTGAACTAATCAGATTGAAACATCGAGTGTCAACTGAAACTACATTTTAAGTTGATTGGTTGGAGGTTACGTGTTGGATGAAAAATCACACGGAACCGTCCATTAAAAAAAAAAAAAATCAACTCTTCTGGTAATAGCATCTAACAAATATCGATTCAAGAGCTAATATGCCTCGTTAGAGCTTCTATTTTATTTTATGAAAACTATAAAATTTAAGGAATATTGAATTTTCACGAGGAAAAGGAAAAAGATCACTAAACGAGCTGGCATTTAAAAAAAAAAAATAGCTATTTAAAAGTCATATTTTATGCGTGTTCATACATTACAATCAGTGAGTGAAAAATCAATCATCCCCTGTTTTCCTACCCTTAGGGTTGGAATTTTTTTTCCAAATCTATATGGGACCAACTTCGGGGTATACCCTTTCCAATAAAAAAAGAATTATCAAAATCGGATTACTCTGTAAAAAGTTATGCGTGGTCATACATAAAAAAAATATACCCTAGACAGCACAGCAAACTTGCAGCAAGCTTGATTTATCAAGTCAATAAGCATGAAAATTCCAGGCTTGTAAGCTTGATGCAAGCTTGAATCAAGTGTTCTAGTTTACGCTTGCCCAACTTGCATTAAACTTGACATTTCAAGCTTAAAAATTTTTCTAAATACACAGGGCGCCCGCTGGCGAACGCGCCCCACATACTTTATATTTCCGCGCATTTTCCCCCTCTATGTTGTAATTTTAAGTTATTTTAATCTGTTTCCATGGCTAGAATAGAACCCGGAACCTTTCGTTTCGTAGCCGAGCGCGTTATCCATTCAGCCACCGGAGCCTTTTGCAGCTATGACTAAACTTTGAAGTGAATTATTAAGCGGTTTTCTGAACAGATTGATAAGTGGGCGATATGTTTTTTTTTTGTTTTTTTCCATGTCATGCATCAAAATTAAAATAATTTTATGTGTGATTTAGAGACTCTACTGATAGGGAAATAAACATAATATAAACTTAAGAGCAGCACATGTTTTAAAACTTTCGCAACACTCATGAGCAATACTGCCGCTGGCCAAAATCGAGACAAACGACTGATTTTGAAATCAATTTCGCATTATAATTGTATTTTATTTTGAAGAATTTCCATATTTGGAAATATAGAATGGGTTTACTTACTTAACACAAATTTTGTGTGAAATAATCTGAAATCAAAGAAACAGATAGTTAAACGTTACTTCGAAATGCTATATCACAGTTGCTAATATAACATGTATGGAATACAAACACTTTAGTCATTTTTGTAAATATTTCTTATAATAACAAATAATTGAAAAATTTTGGTATTTTTTAACGCTAAAAATTCTCTTTACAAATGTGGTTAGTTATTTTCATACATATTGGTATGCTATATCGATATAGAGCATTTCGAAGAATTAAAAATAAGTTTAAATTAATTTATACAAATGTAAATTTGAATTATTTTCATTGTTCATACTTTATAATTAAAAAAATTATTTAACTTTGAATTTTTTTTTATCCTTTGTAAGTTTATTTTAAAACTACAAAAGTCTAAGATGTAAGATTTTTGGGCCCTAAAATCTGTAGGCCCTGGGCAGTTACCCCGTTTGCCTTGCCGGTAATATGGCACTGGTAATAAAATAAACACATCTTTTACGAACTTTCAGCAAATTTGAGGACGCTAGACAATTAATGTCCATTCTCTTTCACAGATGGCGCCATCAACGCTCCTTTAAAAAGGAAAAATCAAGCGACTAGCAATTGCCAAGCTTAAATCAAGCTGTATTTAAGATTGACAATTCAACTTGACTCCTGCAAGCTTGCTGCCAGCTTAGAATGAGTTGAACTGTCAAGCTTGCATTAATGCGTCAAATTCAAAGAAATGTCAAGCTTGATTTAAGCTTATGTGCTGTCTGGGACGCGTCGACTTGAGAACCTCCTCCGTTTTTCGTCGGTTAAAAATGAGATAATTCAATCTACATTGATTACATATGTGAAAATTCAAAATGTTGAGGAAGTTCCTCAGCATAATTATACTAAATTGAATTACTTTTTCAAACTTTTACATATCAATATGTATTTAGATACGAAGGAAAAGGGAGTTATGGAACTTAATATATTTACTGCAAACATCAGATTCAATTAATAATTACCAGCTGCCCATCGTTGCTTCCTCTCTCTCTCTCGTGCACTGTCTATGCTAAGTTATTTTTATATCTAGTTCTTTCTACATCGTTTAGCAAAGTTCGGGTGGACAAAACAGTTTTCGCAGTTTAAATAGTTCTTGGAGTAAATTCAATCCATCGGTCATTTACACGCTTCACCTTCGGAGCACAAATAATTAAAATTTTACTATGATAGCCGCCGTACTTGACCTCAAATGACACACCTTGCACGTTGTAGAAACACACACAATGATAGTATTCACTATCTGTGATGAAGGCACAATTCACTATATTATTGAAGATAGATCGATTGCTATATTCTTGTGCGTTAGAATTACTTAAGTTTTCGCTGTAATGGCCGCCGTACTTGGGCCTCAAAGATGCATGTTACACTTTGTAGAAATACACACAATCACACTATTCATCATCTGTGATGAAGGCACAATTCACTGTATTATCGAAGATAGAAGAATTGCTATATTCTTGCGCGTTAGAATTTTTAGGAAATTATGATGATCAGGAACACAAGGCTGCATTAGCACAGAATTTTCCAACTCTGGTCATGGTGTCTCTTTCAGCATGTTGGTCTGATTAATATTATCTGCTCTCTTCACGAACAAAACAGGAAAGGAAAATGGCTTTCGAATTTAAAATTCAGCTCTGTGCCAATCTTGTGAAAAAATGAGCTCGGGGTACCTCCAACCTGCAAATGGCGTTACCGCCAAAAGCATAATTGGAGGACCCAAGCGTCGTTGACCTCTTTGCAGAGCTCCCTCGCTTCCAACTGAAATTTGGCGTCTCTTCTCGGATGCTTTTTAAAAATTGTTGCCAGATTCCGGAAAGAAATTACTAGTGCGTTCTCCTTTCTCCCTCAAGTTTCACGAAACCTGTTTTCCTTCGGGAGGAGCGGTGAGTTACGTTCGGTGTAGATCTCTAGTTCGGTCTGTTGTGGAGAAGGAAGAAACAAGTCGAAAAAAAACAAGTTCCGTAGAGAATGGCAACGTGTTGTTCTGTTTACATTCTGTTGTTTTGATTTTCGCACGGATCTTGACTGACGCTGTTACATGACTATGTAACAGTTACATTTCGCGGTCTGGCGGTGACCAGAGTGAAGTTAAACCTTGATACTACATTGAAGTAACACAGAAGTGCATGAGAAATTCAGAAGCCAACGGGAGAAGACTTTGGCGAAAATAGAGGAAGGCGTACAAAACGGCCACCAAGTAAAACGCCAAAGCACAGATCTTTTCAGTTACACATCTCAGACAGCACATATGCTTAAATCAAGCTTGAGATTTGGCTTGGCAATGCAAGGTTGGCTTAAGCTGGATTTTGACTTGCAAAGTGCGGTGATGGCGCCATCTGTGAAAGAGAATGGACATTAATTGTCTAGCGTCCTCAAATTTGTTGAAAGTTCGTAAAAGATGTGTTTTAACGGGGATGGGTTTTTTATTACCAGTGCCATATTACCGGCAGGGCAAACGGGGCAACTGCCCAGGGCCTACAGATTTTAGGGCCCAAAAATCTTACATCTTAATGCTAGTAAGGGCCCAAAAATCTTACACTTTTGTAATTTTAAAATAAAATTACAAAGGATAAACAAAAATTCAGAAGTTAAATAATTTTTTTAATTATAAAGTATGAACAATGAAAATAATTCAAATTTACATTTGTATAAATTAATTTAAACTTATTTTTAATTCTTCGAAATGCTCTATATCGATATAGCATACCAATATGTATGAAAATAACTAACCACATTTGTAAAGAGAATTTTTAGCGTTAAAAAATACCAAAATTTTTCAATTATTTGTTATTATAAGAAATATTTACAAAAATGACTAAAGTGTTTGTATTCCATACATGTTATGTTAGCAACTGTGATATAGCATTTCGAAGTAACGTTTAACTATCTGTTTCTTTGATTTCAGATTATTTCACACAAAATTTGTGTTAAGTAAGTAAACCCATTCTATATTTCCAAATATGGAAATTCTTCAAAATAAAATACAATTTTAATGCGAAATTGATTTCAAAATCAGTCGTTTGTCTCGATTTTGGCCAGCGGCAGTATTGCTCATGAGTGTTGCGAAAGTTTTAAAACATGTGCTGCTCTTAAGTTTATATTATGTTTATTTCCCTACCAGTAGAGTCTATAAATCACACATAAAATTATTTTAATTTTGATGCATCCCATGGAAAAACCAAAACAAAAAAAAAAAAACAAATAACATATCGCCCACTTATCAATCTGGCCAGAAAACCGCTTAATAATTCACTTCAAACTTCAGTCATAGCTGCACAAGGCTCTGGTGGCTGAATGGATAACGCGCTCGGCTACTAATCGAAAGGTCCCGGGTTCTATTCTAGCCACGGACACTCGATGGAAAGAGATGAAAATAACTTAAAATTACAGCATAAAGGGGAAAAATAAAGTGGGGCGCTTTCTCCAGCGCCTCGTATATTTAGAAAAAAATATTTTTTTGAAAATTTTTTAAGCTTGAAATTAAGCTTGAAATGTCAAGCTTAATGCAAGCTGGGCAAGTGTAAACTAGAACACTTGATTCAAGCTTGCATCAAGCTTACACGACTGGAATTTTCAATCTTAATTCAAGCTTATTGACGTGATAAATCAAGCTTGCTGCAAGTTTGATGCAAGTTTGCTGTGCTGTCTGGGATATATCAGTTGTAATAATTTTCAAATGCAGACACGCCAACTGGGAAGTTTAAAGAGAGCTACCCAAGCTATTCTATTTCTAGCAATTTTAACGATGTTTGAAAGTAAAACTTAAGGAAATTAATGAACTTAAAGAGAATTTAATTTTCTAATACACTTCCCCCCCCCCCACTTTCGCAAAATCCAAGGCAATTTCCGGACTTACTTTCTAGCCATCGTGAATAATCTGGATTTCTTTTATTAACATCCCTTTAAATAAATTCTAAAACAGAATTTTCCTCTTTACAAAATGTATGAGAAGATCGCAATATCCTGTTACGAATCGATGAGTTTTGGCTCACAAAAGAAAAATATATACACCGTATGTAACGGGAAGCATTTCGAATATTTTGGGAAACAAGATCTCTGGAGCATATCATTCAAAATTTAATACACTCTTCTTGATTTGTGTCAATACAGAATTACAGGAAATGCAGAGGTAGAATTTCAGAAGCATCATTTTTCAAAGAGCAACTCATGCATTGTTTTTTAAGCTATTGTGGATTAAATCAGTCTTAAATTGAACAGCGATCAGGCTTCTTTTGGTAACATTAGAAAGTAGAACTTTCAATTATGGGAGTTTGCAACTGGAGTTGGGAACGCGAGATTTTTTGCTGCATCACGGTAATGTTCAAATGGAAATAGGAAGCATTGGAATTTGAACAGGAAAAAAAATGAATAGTGTTTATTGATTTCAGTTTGCCTGTCCGAGCTCCATTGGGTTTGGGAACAATCTGTGAAAATCGAAGTATACAGGTTGGCCTAAAAATATGGTGACAAGCTTTTAGGGTGATGTAGGACATATAAAAAGGATTTAGAACCGCACAGCAATGTGGGGTCAGAAACGTTATATGCATGCACTATGGTTAATAGTTACTCCACAAAAGCAATTTAGGAACAGCCTGTATATAAATCCAATTAATTAATGTATACTACGCCATATACAATGCTCTATTGAAAACGGTTGTGCAGCGTGTAGTTCTTTTTGGCAGGGAAAAAGAATTTTTTTACATTCAGGTCTATGAGCAGTCATCATTTAAGGTGCATTTTAATGACGTTTATCTGTTTCAAAGAAAAATTCGTAAAACACCCATTCCTTGATTTACATTTATAGATTCCTGGAAAAATCGTGTAAACCAAAACCTCGTAATACTAGAAACAGAATCCCTACATTTTATAAGGATATGTTCAATCAATCTGTAAACTGTACAAATATATCAAAAGAAGACAAAGAAAAATAGAAGATGCATGCCCAGAATCGCAACTAGGAATTACGTCACCCCGGGAAAATCTTAATTTTGGCGCAATTTCCTTTGGAACCATTACTAATTTTGGCACCCACCCTCTGAATACGACACTCGGGTACGTGTCCCGCTTGCCCCCCCCCCCCTTCATTTGCAGCCCTGTGTGCGGATGTGTTCATAACCGCATAAACTGAAATAAGGATGTAAGAAAGAAAAAGAGGGATTGGTTCATTATAGTATTTAGTGGTTACATTGTTTTAATTTATTTTTTTAAATGAAAACACAAGAACATTAATTAACTGCAAATTCAAAATTAATAATAATAATAATATAATAATAATAATAAAAAGCCCCACCAGTGTCCAACTGCATAGAGCACTGAACTAGGGGCCTGGCTCAGCCAGGTCTCTTCCACTGACCTAGCCGTTCGGATTTTCAGTGGTTTTCTCCGAAACTTAGCGTAAATACGGATTTGGACCCCTTAGAAAGACCTCCATGGAGAGCATCCCCCCCCCCTCTTAGGCTTAGATCCCCAGTGCAGATAATTGGCCGTAATCCCACAAACAAACCAAAAAGAAAAAGAAAAAAAGAAATCATAAAAAGAAATTAATACAGAAATGAAATCTATGACAAGCTTATAAACCTATGAGTGTTAACTCATTGTAAGCGGCGACTTTCAGTAAAAAGTAACCAGAATTAAAGTTACATCTTCGGCTATCCAAGGGCGGCTCCATCGAAGAGACCATGCTGTTTTCCCCGCCGAACTTAGATTTCACACGTTCATGTTGCGTTTTTATAAAAAAAAAAAAAAAAAAAAAGAACTAACTATAAAGTCCGCTGCTCCCTCCCTCCTCCGAAAATTCACCCTGGACCCGCCCTTTCGCCTACCTCGAATGTAACTTCTCCTTGGCAAAGCAGCTTTCTACTTTGCCAATCTATTATTTGAATTTACATTTTCTACATTCCTTCTTATTCATATAAATAAAAAGCTGCTCTTATTTTATTTAATTTAGAATGCAAGTGGTTGATGCAAAAACGCAACTAAGGAGGTGCAAACGGGCCACTTCGCTGGGCGCTGTGCTAAGTGGGGGCGCCCTCATTAAGGTTTATCCCGGTTGACGTGAACTCTAGCTGCGTCAATACGCTGATATTGAGGAACGATTCACTTCAGTCAGTTTTCACTCGCCCAATTTTTTTTTTTTTCTTTCTTAGGGCGGAGCTTTTCTCGCCGAGTGCCCTAGCATAAGCTCGCGAAAAATGTACTTTTACGTGACCTGCAAGCAGTGTTTCAAAAACGGATAGTTAACCAAAAAATTCCCTCAATTCTCAAAACTCATGCGATAAAAGCTGTTTCCGCAGATAACTGTGAGATATCAAAACGAATTTTAACTGTGTGATAAAAAGAAACCAATATCTTGGAGAGAATCGGAGACTGCACTCCTCCCCATCAAACACATACATATGTAACAGGAAACATTTTAGTGCTCTAAAAAACAAGATATGCTTCTTTCTCATGGCTTGAAATTTAAATGTGTTTTCGATTTGACGATCCGGAATAACAGGAAATTCAGATGAAAGTTTTAGATGCACAGAATTTTTTCATTTTCTCTTTTCTTTTCTTTCTTTCTTTCTTTCTTTTTTTTTTTTTTTTTTTTTTTTGAAGAACAAAGGACAGTTTTTTGGAAGAGGAGATCATGTACCGAATTGATAATGTAAGAGAGCAAACAATACTAAATAAAATAAATAAGCAAATACGCGAAAAGAAAATAAACGGAAGCAGGCAATTAGTGTCACGAATTGTCGTTAATATAAAACAATTACACTTATATTTGTGAGTTAACGTTTTATTTTGATTTTATTTGCATTTTAAAAGTTGAAATGTATATAAACTTTTTGAGAAGTCGTCAGTCTATTTTCATTATCACCTTTACCTTTGGCACAAGCCAATGTTTTTTTATTTCCAATGAAGCAGGCACAAAAGACATTATTCTTGGCCAACAAAAAACACAAAAAAGGTACGTAAACAAAATCGCAGCCAAAAGGTTTCTAGCTTCCCAATAATGAGACGAGAGGTTATAGAGGAGGCATGAAGAGCAGGGCATATTCAGAAGATGTTCAGCAATCATCAGCTCGGCAGAGAGGGCACATGGGGCTACTCATGACGTTGATTTGGTGAAGGTAAGCAGCAAGACACTCATGCCCCGTTGCTAGTCTAAAAGCTGCTACGGCATGTTCTGTTGGGCATTCAGGTAACTGGAGGATGGAGAGGTGCCAGGGTTGGCCCTTAGCCGAATCTTCCCCCTCCAGCTTTTGGAAATGTTTAAATTTTATACTTATAAAATGTGCAGCTGATTTGTAGTTACAAGCCATTTTTAATTTATCTGTTCAATAGATTTTGAGAATATTGTTAACTTCTAGGGGCGGACCTAGGGTACGTGGCGTCCCTTTCCAAACGTAAAAAAGGCTCACATTTTTCAAGTTTTTCTCGGATTTTGAGTTCGAAATGGCGCCCCCCTTGAAGACCGCGGGGCCCCGAAGTTATGCTTACCTTGCTTAACGTTTTGGGTCGCCCCTGTTAATTTCAGATGTGAAATATCATCTGTCTATGGAATTAAAGATTGGGGACCATATCTAGTTACATTATTAGACAGTTAACCCATTTATGTCTAGTGTCCTTATTTTGGGACGGCATTTTCGCTATCAGTCGAAAACGTTATTAATTTTTCCTAGGCTCTATCCACGAGTATTGAACCTTAACTCTACAAAATATTTTAACATGACCAAGTAGGATGTTGACATTTCAATTTTTATGCATAATGATTTTAAAAGAAATCATTCCTTGTTCAAGAAGTTGACATCAGAAATTTATCTATTATTGCTCGTATTAGCAAAAATCGAAGAAACTCGCAAAAATGTCTGGGCACAAATGGGTTAAACAAATTACAACGTGCAGAATTAACTGTACTGATTGATATTTTAAAAAAGTACTCGTTGAAAGGAAGTCAAAATTTACTTTCTCTGGGAATTGGAGGTCGGTGTATATTGATGTATTATAATGAAAACAATAATTACTCTTGTTTTGATTTATCCTTTTCAGAAAATGTGATTGAATAATTTATCATTAACACAAAATATAATCTAAAAAGTCGTTGTCGGTATCTTAGTACTTTTATGAATTAAAAAAGAATAATAAAATAAGTGCAATATTTTAAGAGTTATCTTTTAAACTTAGGGTTTTTCGTTAACATTACAGCAGTCATTTTTCTGTACATTGTAATTTATATTCAGTGAAACTGAAATCTAAGTCATTCAAGGGCTCGAAAAGAAATAATGATATATGCGGAAAACCCGTAATCGGGGTTGGAGGAAAACAAAAGTGCTGACAATGAAATAAAGTGCAACTTAGGTTACATACCTTTTTTTTCTTCTACAATAATTTAGAAGTTAGTTTACAAAATTATTTTGAGAGTTAAATTAGTTATTTCACTTTGTGATTTATTTTTACTATTTGCATAAGATATTTCTTTTTCAATATATATGAATTTTTGTTATTTTTTCTCTTAACCTTCATTGCTTTTAAGGAACGTTTTTGCTACTTTCATAGTTTGGATCGTTTCTATCGCTGAAGAAATTAGAAGGTGGCCCAAAATGATCGCCTTAAGGGAAAAAATTGTGCAAAACATATAAATATTTAAATAATATTGACCTTTTACTGGCAGGCTATACATTATATTTTGCATTATAAACATATTTAAATAATATTTTAAGCTCATCTTGAGTAATTAACGAAATGAAATCTTGAAGAAGTCTCCAAAGGATCATTTTACTCTCACCCAAGGGCACAATGATCCTTCTCTTGAAAATAATTGTAAATTGTTTTTTATTGGCAAAATAAAAGATATTAAAGTATTAGGTTGTAACGAAAGTTTCCCGCCACCACAAATACCGCCTGCAAACAGTTCACGTTGGTGTGTTTGCTCATATTTTGTCAAACGATATTTGTCATTTGAAAGAAAGACACTTACTTTAGAACACTGTGTTGTTAAAAAATATCGTTATCATTAAGTACAAGGTGTCTGAAATGGAACTATCACGTTACTGGATTAGAACTGTCATTTACTTCCAGTTCTGTTGCAAAAAGTGCTACAGAATGTCAAAGAATTATGTGTGTAATTTAGATTCTACTGTTGTATCCTATGGCACTGTGAAGGTTTGGTACAGAAAGTTAAAAAACAGGGTCTATGACATTCAAGGAGCAATGCTGTCTGGCCGGCCTACTAATGTTGATGAGGGCCACCTGCGAGAACTTGTGGAAGAAGATCAGTATTTAACCGCTTGAGAGTTAGCTAAAGAGTTAAACATTAATGTCATGCCCATTAGCCATGCTACGCATCACATAAACTTCATGTACAAGTTCAATCGCTGGGTGCTGCATGAGCTGACTCAAGTAGATTTGGCGGAGAACTTTCGTTACAACCTGATAATTATGCTTGCTAGGCATTATGAAGTAAAATAAGTTTCACAATCATTCAGTATACGTAGTTTATTTTAGGAAAATTTTAAAATAAAAATGTGTCACAAACACTAAAGCAGAATATTTGAAAATTATAATTAAAAAATTATGACCTATAATAAACGCAGAAATAAATTAAGTGATGGCTTTTCCACTACTTTCAAAAACTCCGAATATTTAAGCGCGTATTGCAAAGATACTCAATATCATCATTCTCCGGTATCCCAGTGCATGCCTCACTCACGGACCTAGGAATTTGTGACAATGAATCTAACCTAAATAATAATCTAAACAAGTACTCAAGTACTCCATTCAGTAAATCAAGCCATATTTCTGTACACGAGAGACTGGGTATCTAAATAAATAGGAAAGTTAGTGTTTACCTTATAACAAATGTTATAAAATCCAATTTTTCAAATAACTCTATTTATGCGCCTAACACTTTGATCACTTTAACCCTTTAACGCGCAGTGTTCCCGCTCTGGGAACACCAAACTCTGACGTTTTGACTGTTGCCAGTCACGAAGAATAGATTTGATTTCTATAAAAATAGTTGCGGGTGACATAGCTCCACGAGAATCCTTTACTTTTTAGCACGTCCATTTCCCGTAATAAAATTGTCACGATTATTTTTAACAGCACTGACATCTGCTGAAAAATGGAAGAATGCGAGAACGGCTGGACAGATTGCCGACAGCTGGCTGTGCCAGCTTCGTCAAAAAAAGGGTCTCTAGATCTGTGGCACGCGATGAACGTTTCAATCGCCCGCCATCTTGCTGGTAGTTAAGTCGAGCGATGGCAACGGCTGCCCTTTTTTCAGCATTGGGAAAGGGTTGCGCCTCAAAGGGTTAAAAACGACATTGCTTCTTCTTCAATTGTCACTACTAGTTTATGTGTTACCCAGCAGATAGCGTTGTCTGCATGGAAGAAAACGTATGTGGATCGCGTTTAGCCCGTTAAGATCATTTAAGGCTGCCTTCCTCTATATGTCCTCCCTCCTTGTTATTTCTATTATCATCCAAGTTAACCTTATTCTTATTCTATCAGATCATTAACTAATAATTGGAATCTCGGATATCACAATATTTACACCATGGAGTAAGTATTTAGGACCTCAAGATTTAGGAAAATATTTAAGACCAATAGAAAATGATGTTATAACGAAATTTTTAAATGTAGACAACGTTAATTTGGGGTTTTACTGTATTATTTGTTGATAATTATTGGAAATAATCATTTTGTGTATTTTCACCTTTTCATTTCAAGTACGTTACTTAGTGTAAAGTCAACATAGAACTTTTAAAACTTATTGTCTGTTTTACTATGCAGATGAGCACTCAAGATAAAATTTAGTATGCAAGATAACTGGTAACATTTTCTGAGGAAAATCGATTTTTTTTAATTGTAAGTCAATTCGAACAAAAATGCTACGTGGTTCGATTTTTTTTTTCGGAATATACCATACTATTTGTTGCATCACAAAGAAAGAAAAAAGGAAAATGAACTTAAAAGCTTATTCGTGTTTTGTAGCCTTATCAATATATTTTTCGAAGCTTTCAAGAAATAATAACTTCAAATTAATTCGCCATAATCATTTAATTGCTCTTAGTTATAAAAATCTTCTTTATTACATCGCGTGTTAATTACGATGTCATAATGGACGGTTTACAGCGAATTATGAAGTTACTAAAAGGTAAGGCATGAATTTTTATTGTAAGAGGCTTTAACAACTTATTAAATAACAAAGTATTTAAGAAGAATTTAGTTACTTATAAAGTATAAATTACGATACACATTTCGATACACACAGAAATTTACAAGTCAGAGTTGGGGATCAATATTTTTAAAATAACAATACTGGCATGATTCGAGACAGATTTAACTATTTTGCTTATCTAATGATTCTTCATATCGACTGGTGGGAAATATTACAGAATAATAATAAGGGAAATTCTGTAGAATGAATTTAAACATCGAAACAATCCTTTAAATTGCGATGAATTTCCCCTATTTCAAATAATCCCCTCCCCCTTCCCCCATAAGAATAAAAGTGGCTGGTATAAAACTTTAAAATTAGAATACTTAAACAACAACACAAAAACTGAAATGTGTATCGTAATTTATAATCCTGATAAACATATCGGAGGTAAGGACCTCCTTTTTTTTTTTATTTTAAGAAATTTTGAGAATGGTATAATTTAGAAGCTATTTCACATCTGTTTTCTCACAACAGCTTGTTTCTGAATATTGAGTTTATTTCTATAATAACAATAATAATAGTGACAATTTCCCACTATCCTCTTACTTAAATACTTAAAAAAAATGGGAAAATATTTTAAAACTTGTTTTCTCTGTAAAACTTCCTCAAGCTACGATACCCAACCACGTAATTTATGTGACGTATTGCCTTTTATGTCGTCACAAATGCTTGTTTCTTTGGCCTTACAGGACATATCACAACCATTCCTTTAGAGAAAACTGAAGAACTGAAAAATTGTTAACGCGAAATGGTATACAGAAATTTTTTTGCCAAGTCATCAACGAAATCAGGAAAAATAACAAAAATCGACGCATCATTCTCATCACTTCAACTCCCACACAGCACGTGAAACAATCGATTGTTTGAAGGACAAAAATATCGAATTGATATCTCATTGCCCATATTCTCCTGATTTGTCGCCTAACGGCTTTTTCTTGTTCCCTTATGTCAAACAAAAAATACGTGAGCAGCGATTTTCAGCAGTTCAAGAAGTTGTTGATGCCTTCTAAAACCATGTTTCTGAGATATCAACTTCTGAGTGGAAAAATTGTTTCAAGAACTGGTTTCAACGGATGGAAAAGTGTGTAAACCTTAAAGGTGAATATTTTGAAAAGCAATAAAACTGTTTGTCCCCCAAAAATTCTTTTCTTCCTACTTTTTGTAGAAACTTAAAAGGCAACCTACGTACTGTTAAAAATGCTAGGAAAATCTAGATTTTTATACAGCGGCACATAAACGAAAGACATTGCTTTACAAATTGTGGGGAAAATATTTTAATTGAAATTAGCAACACAAAGTTAAATTAAACAGTTTTAAACGCAGTTTTGAAACGTTTGTTTAAAAGTCCTCCCTACAAACCGTAATTTACTGGAAGTCTTACATATACTGCTGCAATGCATTAAAGTAGTTATTTAACGCCATCTCAATAGGGAAGAAGCAAAAATAAATGTCAATTTTATATTTCACACTCGTATGAAGAATATTTACTGTAGTTAAGAGACAAGCAGACAAACCGAAATCATAACATTTTTCAATTCTGGTAATGTTACAAAGTTCTAAATATCTTTTATGCAACCTTCAAGGCCAGGTATAACTTGAATCAATAATTCAGAAATTTCGCTAGCTTTATTTTTGTCAGATCTTAGCTTCTGAATTTCTCAGCCGTTTTTCTTTGAAAGCAGAATTAATGATTCATTGCGATAAAAAGACGATAAGGCATATAAATTAATGATCTTCACGTTTTAGCTATAGCTTACAAAATCAGCTGAAAACATTTCTTTCTTCTCTTTTTGTGTGCATGTTTAATTTGTACACGCGCAAATAAATAAAAACTTTGGCAACAACAACAACGTAAAAAATATTTTTGTGTAGTTTTGTCAAAAATTTATTATAACCATAGATTTATATTTAAAGACAGGAATAATCTACAAGGATGGAGCTCTTAAAACGGTATTTGAAATCCGACACCAAGAGGACTTTCATTAATTCAGGTAGGCGCAGCCTGTTTATAGGCAGGGCAACCGGAGCACTTGCCCTGGACCCCAATTTCAAGGGCTCCAAATTTTTGTATTTGTTAAGAAATTTTTATTTGTTAAAAAAATTGAATTCTTTAAAAATCTTTTTATCAAAAAATTAATTGCACATTTTCTAGAGAGTACTCAAGAGTTCGCGTCCAATCCTCTGGCATTTTGTCTCCACTAAGGGTCTCTAAAATTATTTGATGAAAATCCGTGAGTCCAACGTCTGGGTCTCTCATTGTAAGATTTACTATAAGAGTGTCTCATCGGTTTTAAGATATGTACGCTAAGTTTTGCACAATTTATTTTCAACAAGTTTATTTATGTAGTACATGTATAGATATTTATTATTTGTGAAAATAAATGTTATTCGTGTATTAAAAAAATCCTTTAATATTCTTTATTGCTATATATTTAGATATTTATTATTTGACCTCAGTATTGAATATCCTATTTAATATATAGTTAGTATTTAATCTACAGGGTGTCCTGGAACTTCGTGTACAAAATTGGAGGAAAGGTAGACATATCGTACCATATCGAAGGTACTATAATTACATCAGAAAGCATGAGTGGAAATCGATAGATGGCGCTGTACGCGAGTTCTCAAGGTTCTCACGTGTGGCTTCTTCATTGTCATATCTGCCCCACCATGGCCGAGTGGGTCAGACGCTCAACATGGTAGATAGCGGATCGTGAAGTTCCCGGGTTCGGGCCTGTCGATCTAGCGGTCTAGAGTTTTGGGCGGTTTTATCCAGATATAACTTGAATCAGCGTTAGAACCCCCTTAAAAAGTCCTCTGAACAAGGCACCTTCCTAGGTAGATGCCCCTCTTGTAGGCTCATAAAACAAAACAAACATATCTGCCAACTTTTACGGTCTTTTCAGAAAAGTATCGACCACAACTTTCAGACAGCTTTATTTTACATTAAAAATTTGGATTTATTCAAACGTCAAATCACTTATTTTTTTTTATTGGAAAAATAATTAAATGTATTGAATGTAATTTTCATCGATAAAATAAGAATTATTTTGATACTAGTAGATTGTTTTTTACATTCGAAAATCATAAAATACACATGCGCAGTTGCGTTACCTCCTTGCGTTAATCAGCCCTCTGGTGTCGGGTTTTTTGAGACCATTTTTTTAAATATGGCGATTCCCATCCGTAGGTATTGATCCGTAATTATAACATTTTACCGCTTGTACCTTCTTTACAAATGCAAATCTAAAGTAGGATTTACAGGATCATTCTGTCAGAGAAATGATTCTTATAAATGAAAGAATTAAGAATTTAAATAAAACTTTTTAATTATTTAATATTTTATACATTTTAATAAAGTAATAACTTGTACTTAATTTTTTGAAGAACTAGAGTTTTCTTGCCTGCTAGGAACGGATGATTGATTTAACTGACTATGTTGCTTTTTATTTTAAAAAGAATGAAAGAAAATATAATTACAAATAATAAAAACTAATTTGTATAATTAAAAAAAATACGATACTACAAAGTTTACGCTGTAACAAAGCCCGTGTTTCACCGTAAGAAAGCTTTCCTGACAAGAACTGTGCAAGAATTCGACACGATGTTAGTTGTTTTATGTTGCTGTTTTTAATGCCCTTTGGCTAACATAATGTTGCTTTTTTCAATGCCCTCTGGCTGCGGCAATGTGGCGCCAGCGACTACGGTGCACAAAAGAGAGCGGCTCTCATTTTATTGAGGTTAACACCCTCCCGAGCATTGCTCAAGGTTCGCTCTGATTCACTTTCAATGTTCTCATGAGAACCGATATTAAACTGACTGGGCCATTGCGGGACTGTCGAATTATATAAACAAGAAGTTTGGCTTTTTTTATTATTGCAGTGTTTGAGAAACAGACAGATTTTCGAACTGAATTACAGGGTGTCCAAGAAATAACACCATTATTCCAAAATTAAAAATCTCAAAAACAATGGCCAATAGAAGAATGCAGCAAACGGCATATTTATTATGTAACCTATAAAAATTTTATACAGAAATTTCGGAGCAGTAGTTACAATAGCTGCCAACAGACAGTGGTGTACACAGATTTCCTTCAAGGGCAGAGGGCGTTATGGACGTAATGTTAAAAGGCGTATTCTTTAAGTTGAAAATTAAAAATTTATGGACTTTATGATAAAAAATGTTTGACATAGGGGAGGGGGGGAGTTAGAACCCTCAAACACTGCCTTGCAAACACCACTTAGCAGATGGAGCTGCACGCCAAAATCGATCGACAATCATCACGTGTAAATATGAATTCATTCTCTGCAAGCAGTCACAACACAATCTCCACAAAATGTCTACCGTTCGAAATAGAGAGGTCCCGCTAACGAATAATGGAATTTATCTTCACAGCCTGTAATGTCTCAACGGAAATGGATTCTCATGAAACAGAAATCGAACGATTGAAGCTCATCCATCTTGTTGGGATGGTTCTGGCAGACAGACAGTATCTTTCAAAGTGCCTTGCAGAAAATAGTCACAAAGAGTCAGAACGGGAGAAAATGTAAGCCAATTCATTATGAAGGCTTGCGATTGCATCGCCATCTGTCAGCGGTTTTTGTAACTACTGCTTCGAAACTCCTGTATAAAATGTTTACAGCCTATGTAATAAACATACCGTTTGCTGCACTCTTTTATTGATCCTTCTTTCTTTTGAGATTTTAAACTTTCAAGTCAGGGTGTTATTTGCTGGATACCCGGTATCATACTTTACGGTGCAATGTACATAAATTAAACTCAAATAATTGCCAAAGAAACTAAAAATATAAGCATCGAACTGACAAAGAAAACTTTGAATGTTTCTCTCTACGTTAGACGTATAACTTAAATTACAGTAAAAATAAGTAAATTTTCACTATTTTTACCCATAAAAATCGGAGTTTTTCAGTAAGTTACTTTCGTATTAACCCATTCGCATCATGTGACCGAGCTGTACTCTTTCCGCAGTTCCTTACCTTTGAAATTGGATATTGCCTATCTTGACAGCGTTGATCCGTCTTTTCAATAAAATACAAATGAAAAATTATTAAATAAAGTTCATTAGAATTCTTAAATATGCACTCTCTTTTATGTATACTTTCTTCGTGTAAGTTAACTTACTATGTTTAGATTAGATATGTACTTTGTTGATACTATAAAGATAGTAATTTATACTATTAGGCAGTGGCGGCTCCTCCATTTGAGCACATGAGCACGTGAACCACCAAAAGAAAAACTAAAGTTTATTCATTACTTGACATTAATAAATTAAATTTAAAACAAATATTAAGTACACTGATTTATGTGAATTTAAAACTTGAATTTTACTCTCTCCACCCTCCCCCCCCACTATTATTAAATAGGCATATTATAGCTAACGCACTGTAGTGTAGGTTACTACAGCACAGTCTTTAATCAATCGCACGTACGAAAGGAAAATTTTCCCCCTGAACCGCTCTCTAGTATCAGAAGCCGAGACCTCTGAGAAAAAGAACGGCACTAATGAAATCATTCCGTTTGCACATTTTCACTGTGCACATAGGGCAATTTTTTTGCGGTATCGCTTCCGGATTTTCAATTGGTTTGTTAGGTTCGGTTTTTTAATTAATTTTTATTTCATTTTTTTAATATTTTCTTTATTTCTATTATTTTTCACTACATTATGTTTTTACAAAATACTGTAAACTAATTAAGATGGGAGTGAGACGTGTTTAGGAACTAAAGCAAATGGCATTTTTCAATATTATCCTTTGAAAAAAAAATTGAAATAAAATGAATCAAGACAGCACCTTCGCTAAAATTTATCTTGGTGAGGAAATGTAAGACCAAAGATCATTTGTTTTCTTTCATTCGAGGGCATTGTTTTCCTTTAACTGCTGGAAACTCAAATCCATTTTAACTTGTGAGATATGTCGTATCTTCATGTTTAATTTTCGAAATTTGTTTTGTGAACCTCCCTTTAAATAACCCGCAAGCTGCCACTGCTATTAGGCATCATGTTTTCATTACGAAGGCGGAAACTTCAAATTGTTTTCCAAATGCCAGAAATAAAATAAACTCAAAGCAAAATTATTAGTATAGGAAATGAAAGTAGTAATGTAAGCAGGATGTCCACCGGCTACTAAAAAAGCGACTTTTGCTACTAATTTAAACATAAGGCGACTATTTTGAATAAAAAGCGTTTTTTTTTTCATATTATTTTCAAGTTTTTGGCTACTTATACCTTACTCCAGGCGACTCATTTGAAAATCAGATTTCGGTTTCTGTCAACTCCCTTTTCTTTTTAAAGTTGGGCGATTATGCTTTCATCAAACATTCTAATCTGTTTTTTTTTTTTAATCGTACTATAAAAATAAATGTACTATATGCTCTGTTATAGAACAGACAGAGTTTTTTAATTTTTCAGTTTATTCATTACTTCTTAAATGAATGTGAATGACATACGTTTATTTCTTAATTACAAAATCATGCAAAAATGCTACTATTTTGCCAACTAAAATTAAGAAAATGGTTACTAAACTGGCGACTTTTTGTGTGTCGATGAGGCTACTCATGACACTATTTTCACCACGCGACATTAGTGGGCAATCTGTGTAAGCAGTTTATGAGAGTTCATACTTCTATTTATTTTTCTGTTGCAGGTATTCTCGGCACTATTGGAAATGGCCTCGTCCTGATAACATTCCTACGATTTCGTGTACTGGTCACACCCACGTCAATTCTGCTGATCAACTTGGCTGTTTCCGACCTTGGTCTCATAGCCTTTGGTTTTCCGTTCTCTGCCTCGTCCAGCCTCTCGGGGAGGTGAGGTTGTCATCGCAATGCAGTTTCTAGATTAATAATTCAACACAACCTTAATCTGGCTTAAAAACATTTATTTCCGGTCACAATAACCTGATGAAATAATAAAGCTGGGTTTTATAGTAATCCATACTCTGTCACTTTAGAATAGGCGCATCAAGGTTACATTTTTAAAGGAGAAGAAGCTGGAGGAACGGCGCGGGAAACAACAAGCCACCCTCATTATTATTTGTTTTATAACAACTGCAGTTAAGGAGCTCCGATAGCTTCCTCCCACTTTTCGTGGTCTATCATTGGTATTAGTGAAACCATGTGCCGAAAAACAAGAAAGATGCTAGAGAGAGCATCGCCTATCAAAACGCGCTGGAAATATGAAGCAAGGATGAACCATGTGACTTGTGGCACGGGAATGCGAAGAGAGATGTTAGATTCGTGTTCTCTCGCCACATTTGACAAGTAGTAAGTGTAAACTGCGAGCAATATTTACTGCCCAGAAACGCATTACAAATCCTCTTGACATGAAAAAAAAAACCCTCCAAGGCTTAGTGGATGACATACATTGAAATATTCTTCATTCATAAAAAGTATGTTTTAAAAATATGAACCCCCCCCCCCCACTTTCTTGTGAAATGATTATGTGCGTGAGATCTTGCCATAAGTCAGCTGACAGGACAAGTGCCTCAACTGAGGGTTGCCATAACGGTAACCCTATGTCTCTATCCCTTATATCTGCTTTATGGAGAAAAACTACAATTTTCCGAAACCATGGCAACGAAAAGGGAAAAAGTGTATAGAGAGGGAAAATCGTGAGATCTCGAGACACCGATTCTAAATACATAGAGCAGAGTGTCCCAGAATTTTTCTATGATAGAGCATTTTGAGGGTCTTCGAATTTTGACGGAGCACATCTTGTACAGTTTCACGAGAAGCTTGCCTAAGTCTGAATATCCAGTGTATTACGGGCAAAGACAGCGATATATTTTTTCGCGGAGCACTTGCTATCCCCGAACGGTTTAAGGAACTCTGGCACAGAGTATAGACTAATTGGGTTTCCATTTTAAATTATGTGGAGTGTTATAGGTGACTACAAAAGAATTCCAATGCATTAAGGAGCAGACGGTATTTAAAGTACTTTTTAGGAACGTTCATCTATTACAAACAAAATGAAATTGACATGCATTATTTTAATCAAAATGTTCTTTGTCGAAAATAGGGTATAGCTCCTTTACTAAAACAATAATTCCCTGCAAAGGCAAAAATTAATTCAGTGCATTGTTGACGTTAATGTGTTTGCCACCTTCAGCGGAAAGGCTGGCACAGATTCGTTTTCCGAGAGCCATCTTTTCAGATATGAGGTCTCGCCGTGTACCAGCGCTGCTCTTGCGCAGTCGCTCGAAGGTTGTGAACAGGTTGGCGAACTGTTCCTTACACAGTAGTATATATGAAATAAGCTTGTATAAGTTAAACGGGTAAACGATTTCGCAACAATGCAAAAATGAACTATAAAATACTAATGTAGAACTGCAGAAATAAAAAAATTTTAAAAACCAGACAACTATTTCCAGTGTAAAAGAAAAAACCCCTCATTATCAGTGTAACGTGTTTAACTGTGGACAGACTAACACTCAAAGGGAGACCTTTGAGGAATTAAGTGTCCGGAAAAGAAGGCAATAGGATCTATACCATGTCGTGCTGTAAAATGGGGAAAAAAACAAAACTATTAAATTAATGTAATCCAAACGCTATAAAATGTGGGGTGGGTTACTAGAAAAGTTATTAACTAGATTACTTCTTTAAAAAAAAGACATGAGAAGACTTCAAGGAATGTAACTCATACTAAGAGATGGTCAAATTTTATGTAATACAAGCGAGGAAAAAAATCAGAATGGCGGTCTGAGTACCAGCAATGATGGGCAATCGAAAAGCGTTTAACTGCTCGTTTTTTGGCTTAATTTTGATGATTTTTGATCCTATAGCTCAGAGTACGTTTAGTTTGTACAGTATAGGTAAGTCGAAGACAAACACCTCAATTATTGAGATTTTAGTAAATAGTAGCTTGTTGTTCAGTGCTTGGATAATTTTCATTAAAAGTCCCCCCCCCCTCAATGGCGGGGGGGGGCCCTATAGGCATTGGCCACTACTAAGGCCGGAGTTGTTGGTGTCTTTATTATGGGGGTACTTAGTAGGTGAACCAACGTCGACCCTATGAAAGGGCAGACACAATGATAACCATTCCCGGTCGGGGATCGAACCCCGTTAGCATAATAAATAGCAGTTTGATCTTCCACATTTGTTATTTGTGCAATTTTTTACCTTTTTTTAAATAAATTTGTGTTTTAAAAAATGTTTCATGAACTATGGTGATGGTGATTTTATCTTTGTTCTAGGTGGATCTTCGGCGAAGGTGGCTGCCAGTGGTACGCTTTCATGGGCTTCCTCTTTGGTTCCGCTCACATAGGCACTCTAGCGCTCCTGGCCCTGGACCGCTACCTCATAGCCTGTAGGATCAGCATCAGTAAGCACCTGGACTTGCTCTACCTAGCAGCACTTACGCTCCTTGACGTGGACGCTACTATGGCAGGGGACCGTAAAATCAAGGGTGGGTGGGATATATCCACATCAAGGCTAATACGGAGTCCCGGTGTCTTCAGTGTTGACCCATAGACGTATGTACTAACCAAGCCAATGACCTCACATTATTCAAGTATAGAAGAATCCAGTAACAGTTATCCACTTTCCAGCAGTCTAACCCTTTCTGTTGTTGATGCTATAACCAACCGAAGACTCACCCCCAATAAGTTATGAAAATTTCTAATCCCGAGCTAAACTGCAAATGAATTATTTCATTTACCACAGCCAAATTGAGAACGAAATATTTAAAGGGGATGAAAATATCTCCTACTCAGCGAAGTTACAATAGTTTGCCTCACTGGCCTACTCTTCTGCACGACCTTTTGAACAAGACAGCAACGAACAATCTGGGAAATGTTTCCTCTAGGCTTCTTTTTTGGCAGGGTGATGTTTCCTTTGGTCCGAAACGAACGAATGGATTGCTGATGTAAAATTAAATTTTATAAGTCTACACTGAAATCACTGCCAAGCGTAAGGTGGGAAAGTTAACAATGGTGGAAAAAGGACGATTAATTGTTTCTGCAAAGACAGAAGTTTTTCTTCCTGGCCAGCTACTTTGCCTCAGTAGACTAAATGTTTTCATCAGGACTTCGTATCAGCCTTTAGATAGACCCTTGCACGATTCTGTGAGAATATAAATTGTTAGTCCGTAGGGTTGTCAAACAATCCAAAACGAAAACAGTTAATCATAGGGAGGGGAATGTCAATCAAAGGATGGGTTATTCTTTTTATTTTATTCTATTTATTTTTAACCTTTAAACTGTTCGTTTTCATCATTGAGAAGACGAAGCGAAAATGACACCTTCTGTGACCAGTGTTGCTTGCTAAGACGCGTGTTTGAGCTTACTTGAGTTCACTGGAACCGAGCGCATGGGAAACATCAAGCTCAGGGTTCCAGCACAGATTTCAAAAACCATGCTGGAAAGCAATAATGGCCACAGAAGAGGATTTTTATCCACTGCATCTTTTCAATAATGAGAAAAAGCAGGTAAAACTCTCTGATAATTCGACATGCATTTAGGTTGAAGTATGCTCAAAGGGGAATCTGCTACTGCCAAAGTATATGCAGTACCTGAAAGTGTAAAAAATAATTTTTTTAAACCCAAATTATGTTGGGAAGTATCAATGTTCACAATATTCAGGTATATATCCTACCTTTTTACTGTACATTAAATTGAATCCTACTTTTTTGGAAGATGGATGATTTGACTGTAGGAGTGATTGAGAGACAAGACGAGACGGAAATTTGTAATTGCTATGTAGCACGAGAAGCTCAATTTCTCGTGTTGCAATAATCTCTTATCTCACTCTTTAAAAGAGTTAATATAGTCTCTTATGCCCGCTTGGCTGAGTCTTGGAAAAGCTTGGATCTTTTTAAAACCCAAGCTTGGAATCTACGCTGTGAACAAAAAGAAATCTTTACCCTTAGGTCTCTGCAACGGAGACAATAACAGTTTTGGTTTAACTGAGGTTTACCAAAGAGTTAAATTAGATAACGACCCGACACTTACGTACTTCCTGATCTTAACGTGAAGTAATGAAAATCGTTTTACGTTACTTTTGAATCGTTAAATTTACTTTTGTCGTTTGAAAATCGTTACTTTTTGTGTTTCTTGAAAGGCTTACAGTTATTAAATTTTTCTTTTTCATATTGTTTTCGGAAATTAATACCCATTACATCGCTAATTTAATTGAAGACATAACTTTTGAGTTTCATTTGTAACTTACAAATGACACAGCTAATAAGTGAAGTGGCTCTTATTTCAGTTGATGAATGCTACTATTAGTCGTAGACGTCTATGATGTTTGACGCATTATTTCATCAACAGCTAAAAATACATAAGCATTTGAATTAAGCATTTAGAATCTTCGATGGAACATGTACACATTTCCATCGAATATCAGAGGCAATCTCTGAACAGTACACATTTCCATCGATTATAAGCCTCCCCCCCCCCCTCCTTTTTTTAAGTCACTTACTGTTCTTTGTAAAAAAAAAAAAAAAAGAGTTTTACACAGCGTTTGAATTAAACAATATTTATTTTAGTGAATTCACACCCACATGCAAATACGCATAAATGCAAGAATGGCTTTAAAAAATTAAACTACTCTGGTTTTCGATTCGAAATTTTCGATAAATAATGAACGAAACTTTTATTTTAATCATTAATACTAATTTCGAAAGGAATAATGATGCAATATGAGGAAAAGCAGAATAATTTTTCCCCCCCTAAGGAAACGCTTTCGACTCCCACGACCGTCATTAAATTAACAACGAACTTGTATGTATAGAGAAAAAGCAAAGTAAAACAAATAAATGAATAAACGAAGAAGAAATCAACTCGTCATTATTTCCAAAAGCTTCTTTCGGAAGTGAGTTACAAAATACGCCGGTTAAAGAATTTTGTGTATAAATGGAGTTCCAAAAACGCTTAAATAAAACTTATTATACTTATTCTTTTTAAATTCTCAAAGCCAACTTGTAAGCTGCTTTCCAAAATTTTTAATTAGGGCTATATTATTTTTAACCTTGAATTACG
>JAWZYV010014381.1:0-80181 GCA_038373885.1 Cheiracanthium punctorium | reverse complement strand
TCAACACAGGTACCTCATGCGTACCCCACTTTTAACATGGTACCCCCTGAGGTGAACTCTCCTTTCTTCCCTACTACTATCACTCGAGAGCATTAGAACCATCCTTTACTTCCAATTGTGTTGCAAAAAGTCAGCTACATAATATTAACAAATTATGAGAACAGCTTTAAGTACTATTGTTGTATCATGTGATACTGTGCCGGTTGGGTACCGAAAGTTCAAAAACAGTTATCTAAGGAGTTAGAAGTGAGTTTTTCAGGCAGATAGGGCGGAAAACTTTCGTTACAACCTGATATTATCAGCGAACTATTTCATCGCACTTTGCATTTTGATTAATCCTCTGACTGCTCAATTTGTGGACTAAAATCGCTTCAAAAATTACGCAATTTTTTTTTCATATTTCAAATCTATATACATTGGAGAATTGAAATGTGCATTTTTTTCTTTCTAGAAAAGATTTTTAATATGGATTTTTGTCATGAGAAACTAAGCTCAGAAAAACCAATTTCAGATGTTATTACGTAATTTAAAAAAAAAAATAAATTTCAATTGAATGACAGTTCATTTCCGTTTATTACATAATGTAAGAAAATGCCCCACCGCCTAACGCTTTACAGGTTTATGGAATCAGGGTCCGATTCATAACGCCGTCTGAGGAGCAGTCCAAAAAATCTAAATCACTATCACTATTAAAACTGAAATCTCTTTCAGAATCTCATAAATCATCCGGAATAGACACTCTGTCCATTGCTGAAAGATTTCCACCAGCCATTTCTGATGAGATAAGGCGGGAAACAAGTGAAGTGAGAGCATTTCATACCGAGTATGACCTTCCAATGCCTCAATTGAGAGGACGACTCACGACATGTGTTGGTCAAAACCTAAATGAAACGTCTAAAACTGCACGCTTAAATCAATTGAGTAAAATAATAATCAAACGGAGTCTATTTTTACTCAATTTTTGACTTCAAACAGCCATTCTCCCGATTGAGTAAAATGGGCTCAATTCTTCGACAAAAATCAAGGGAGCGAAAAATTCTCAATTTTTGAGCATTATACAACAGCTCCATTTAGGCTAAATAATAATCAAAAATGAGGAGTGTCTGTCCGTTTTTGATTCATATAACTGTACTCAATTATGATTATTATTGAAGCTATAGAATGAGCGTTTTTGCAAAATACGCCCTTTTTTAATTAACACATCTGTACTCAATTAAGATTATTATTTTAAGCTAGAAAAAGGGTGTTTTATTAAAATTGGCTGTTTTTGATTAATATATTGAATGATTCGTTTTCTTCATTTTTTATTATCAGCCCGAGAAAATAAATTTTAAATCAAGGCAAATACATTACATATATCTTAATACACTATAAAAAAGTATTTTTTTAATAAATAGAATATAATTTCACTATAGTCTCTCGTTATAAAACGAATTCCCAGTACAGTCAGAATACAGAAATGCAATCATGGTTAAACCAGCTGTGAGATTGAATGAAAGAAGCAACCCAATTTATTGACACGAAAAAGGTAAAATACTACTTACTCACTTTGGGTGGAGATATCCTAACTTCATTTGTTTTACAACAGCTTTTTATAATCCAATCGTAAGAAACTATGTCATTAAAGTGAAATCTTTACCTAAAGCATCTCCTCCATATCTAGGCTGAATTTATTTCACAACTCTGAATATGAAAAAGATGCATTTGGTATTCGATAGCATAACATTATCAACAGTGAATACACAGACAACTATGCCCGACTATGAAGCGTTAGCCGTTGAACAGCGGGGGTCACGTGACAGTAATAGGATATGGGTCGTGGGAGAGAAGAGACAGACAGAATACTCAAGTAGACAAGATTTTTGCGGAAAATGAGTTAAATAGAATATAGCGGATGGGGAGTGCTGGGGCGAATTGAGGCATTCACAAATTATTGTCTTGAATGAGTATTTTTTGGCGTAAAAGGATTTAAATCGGCAGATAAGAAATTGAATCAATAAATGAGTGTTCGTTTTAATCAATAGATTCAATCCAAGATCAATACAGGAAGAAAAACACTTGCCCACGAAAATCGCGGTATGAGCCAATTTTGCTCCATTTGAGTTGCCCGTGGAAATCGCGGGATGATCAGCTAGCAGTGTTTCTTAACCTTTTTGGCACAATGGACCACTTTAAAAATTTTAAATATGTCACGGACCCCTCTGTGGAAAAAAAAAAAAAAAATTGCTTTTCAACCGATTCCGATTCCTTCATGCAGCAGAATCCATATTTTACATAATTTTCATCATACTTCCTTTTTCTGGACATTTTGGGCTACAAAAAATATCAAATAATCAAATGAAACATTAAGAACAAACATTAAGACATAAAAAAAACACTTGTGAAACTCATTGAAAAACACACTTGAAAAACTCATTTGTGATCCACATTTTGGACATTTATACATCGATGAAATCATTCCCTCTTTCATACATTATTCTAACAACGCTTTCTTGCCCATGACAGGTAAAACACACTTTTTTAAATAAATACACACTTTTTTAAAGTCGTTTACTGTACTCAAACGTTTTATGGATTATGTTCCTCGATAACGGTCTGAGGTAAAGAGGTTTATTTATTCAGTGGCATTGCATGCAAGTTCGAATTTCGCTCCGTTAGAAATATAACGCCGATGAACTGCGCTTATAACTGTGCTTTTCTTTTATGCGAGTCAGAAACGTGCCATGTAATACATTAAAAATTGGGCGAGATTGATAAATTCTGCTACATAAGTTGCATCCTATTAGCAATTTCTGCGATTGTAATAGCTTTCCGAGATTACAAAATTTAATATTTTCCTCGAGATCAAAAACATTTTCTTTTGCTGAACCATGGAGGATTTAAGTATTTAAATTGACCATTTCGCGAGGAAAGAAACGAAGGTAGATATTATTGCGTATCCTAACGCAAATGAACAAACTGACTGCGGTACCGCGGAACCCACGTAGAATATCTATCGGGTTTGTGTCCTTCCCCGTAACCAATTTTATAATCCAGTCAATACTAACTGCACGGCTCGAATAATGAATAATAATAAGATATCATTAAAAGAAAAAAAAATTCTTATTATTATGTTTGATTATATTTGTTATAAAAATCAATTACAATTTGTATATAGACAAGTACAACAATGGGTACCTTAAGGCTCGTAGCCAGGAAAATTTTTCGGGAGCGGGGATGTGAACTTATCTGAGTACGAATAGTCGGAATTTCTGCACGGCATACATCTTGTGACCAAAATTTTGGAGGGGGGGGGGATATATTCCGATATCCACCTCCCCTGGTACCTTACCTGGATATTGAGTATGATATAGGAAAGTATCACGCACAAAAACACAACAATAATTTTTCCTAAAAGTTGTTAAAATTATCTAGTTAGTACAGACTCTAAATTACGAGGATCCAAAACGATTTTGCCTAGACTTCGTCAGAAATGATGAAAATGAGGATGACACTCTCAAAGATACCCGAATAGCCGGTCGTTGACGCTAAGGGTTAAAAATAGTGTTGGTAGATTTGAGTAGGTAATACGGATTAAAGTACACTATATCGCGTAAATTAACACAATGTGTAGATTCAATTTAAAGGGGGGAAAAAATGTTTGTCGTGCTCATTCGTTTTAGTGGGCGGCGGTCACTAAGTAATATCATTTCATTCGCTTTATTCGTCATTATGAGATGCGCGAACGAATATGGACGCATATTGAAATAATTTTCGCAAAATCTCAAAATCTAATCAACATTTTTGAAAAATTGGAAGCCTAGAATTTAAGTTGAGTGACAATCTATCCTGTCACCCAATTTCGATTCATTCCGTCTTTATTTCGTGATGCTGGAAAAAAAAATTTCAGCATTTTAAAACGATTTTCACAAAATCTCAAAATGTAATCAAAATATTTAAAAAATTCAACACCTATAAATTAAGATTAGCAACTACCTATCCTATCACCAAATTTGGTATTAGTCATTATTACGCGATGCTTGAAGAAATATAAACTCATTTTGGGAGAATTTTTACAAAATCTCAAAATCTAATAAAAATGTTTAAAAAATTGGACACCTATACTTTATGTTGAGCATCAACCTATCATGTGACCCAATTTCATATCATTCGCTCAAAATCTCAAAATCTGATCGATTATTTTTTAGATGCTTATAGTTTAAGGTGACCACCTATCATTTCACCAAATACCATTTTTTTCACCTTTGCAGTTATTACATGATGTGCGAACACACAAATTTACGCAGTTTGAAACAATTTTCGCAAAATCTCAAAATCTAATCAAGATTTTTAAAAAATTCGACGATAATGTTTTAAGATGAGTGACCACCTATCATGATACCAAATTTCATTTCATTCACTTCAGTCATTTTTATGTGATGCTCGAACACAAATTTATGCAGTTTGAAACAATTTTCGCAGAATCTCAAAATCTAATCAAGATTTTTTAAAAATTCGACCCCTATGTTTTAAGTTGAGTGACAACCTATCATGACACCCAATTTCATATCATTCGCTTCTGTCGTTTTTACGTGATGCTTAAACAATAAAAGCGTCACGGACAGAATGACAGAACGACAGACAGACAAACTTTTTTTTGAGGGTCGCATCGGATTCCCGGGTGCTTGAAACGGATAGAAATCGTAAAATTTTTGAATTCCAAGATACGTACAGACAAAAGTCTAATTTTATTTATATAGATAGATAAAAACTAATTTATTACAAATCATTAGAAATAGATGACACTTGTTCTTAAATTATTGATATTTTAAGATTTTGGAATGACATTTTTCGAGTCATAACGGTTTATATTTAAATTTTTAAAAAATTTCTTCGCATAATCCCGAAATTTTTCGAATGATACTTTTTAAGTGTAGGGAAAGGCTTTGAGCCTCTGAAAAGAGCTTTTTTCTACACCGAAAGGTGTGAAAAAATTTAAAGAGAATTTTTGCGTCAAAGTTCAAGCATAATACTAGTATACGAAGACAAAATTTTGGAAGGAGGAAAGTGCGAGACCAGGATACCTCGAAATGAATGCGGAGAACTCCCGCCAAATGACAGATTATTTTCAAGGAATTCGATTTGAGCATCGTGGAAGGATTTGTCCCCGGCAGGATCGGCGGCAGTCGACGTCGGTACCCGGCCGCAGTGTTCATCTCGTGGCTTCACTTTCGCCTTATATGTGGAGCAGTTAGTGTTGGAGGGGAGTTTTCTTGACGTGTGCTTGTTCACGCGTTTAAAAGTAATGGAATTTTCTTGCCCTGTAACTAGAGGTCTGCGCAGCACGGAAATTCGCGGCGGCGACGTAACGACCTCAGAAACTCGGCGGCGCGCCGCGGCGTGAGAATACTTTTGAAAAAGAGCAGGATGAAAATGGGTGTATGCATTTTGTCATAGCATTTTTTAAAGATTTGTAAAAGATTATTTTAATCATGGATTGTAATCGGCACGAAGTCTGCAGCCAAGTAGTGCTGTAAAAGTAACGACAAAATGAGTATCCGAATGTATTTGTTACTTAGACGTTCGCTATTCGTTACTAAGTATTCGTTACTCGTTACTTTCGTTACTACTAATACAATCGGTACTAGGGTGTTATATGTGCCCCATAACAACACACGCGGGACGCGCACCGTCTCATGTAGCAGAACCGCGAAAAGAACACCTGAGTAGAAAAAATGTAAAGGATGCAAATTACTTCGAGATCGTTGAAGAGGTTTCTTTCAAGATTCAGTAGGAGATTTAGAGAGGGATCTTGCACTTGTGGAAAGGGACTCATCTCAGGCTTTGAAATATTTTAGAACGAAAACAATACAAAAGTACAAAAAAATTCAGAACGCAGTAAAAATGCTTATGCAACTTTCAGAAAAAATCAGGAGTCGATGCAGACGAAAATTGGGTCCGTTTTGCGGCCCCTTCACAAAAATGAAATCGGTTAAAACGGCCCTTGATAAATTTACAAAAGTAAGTGTTGAAATTCACAAAGAAAGCATTTTCACAAAAATGGGACCCTGGGAAAAATTCCTGGATCGAACCCTGAAAATTCATAAGCACAAAAATCGCCTGCAGAAATAGGCCCAAGAGTTACACCTTCAGGGAAATATTGCAAAATTCCGTATGTTCAGGATTTTTTTCCGAGTGTTTCGTAACTCCTATTTATTTTATTTTATTTTATTTTATTTTTGTTTAAAACTGTTCGCAGTACAACTTGTTAGGATATTCTAAAATTTTCCAAGTCTCTAATTGAATTATTTTTTTAAACTGTGAATGAAATTAATGCATGCCTTAAATATTTAAGAGATTAGAAACGATACGTTATAACTTATTTAACCCTTTAACGCGCAGTGTTCCCGCTCTGGGAACATCCAACTCTGACGTTTTGACTGTTGCCAGTCACGAAGAAAGGATTGGATTTCTATAAAAATAGTTGCGGGTGACATACCTCCACGAGAATCCTTTACTTTTTAGCACGTCCTTTCTCGTAAAAAAATGGTCACGACTATTTTTAACAGCACTGACATCTGCAGAAAAATGGAAGAATGGGAGAACAGCTGGATAGATTGTCCAATGCTGAAAAAAGGGCAGCCGCTGCCATCGCTCGACTTAACGACCAGCAAGAGGGCGGACGATCGAAACGTTCATCGCGTGCCACAGACGTAGAGACTCTTTTTTGACGACAGCTGGCTGTGTTCGCGCACGGCCAGCTGCGTCAAAAAAGGGTCACTAGATCTGTGTCTCGCGATGAACGTTTCGATCGTCCGCCCTCTTGCGGGTCGTTAAGTCGAGCGATGGCAACGGCTGCCCTATTTTCAGCATTGGGAAAGGGTTGCGCCTCAAAGGTTTAAAAAAAGAAATTCTTTCATTCATATTGCTACAATAGCTTTAAAATACAAAACATGTTTTTCTTACATTTTTTAATATAATATTTATTGATAAATCATGTAATGACTCTTTTTGTATGAAGCGTTTAAGTCCCATTATTTATGTAACTCAGAGCAACAACGCATCAGCAGCAGAGTACCCTAAAAACGAAATACACAAAATCCGATTTTAAACAAACATATTTGTTCATATTGTACTGACGTGCAAAATGTGAGCTAGGACAGGGTCGGGCTAGGAAAAGGATCTCTGTGGTTACAATTTTTGTCTTTTTTATCTTATTCGTGATCGAATTTAGGGAATGACTCATCTTTTCTAGTCTAAACTTAATTTATCTGCCAAAATATTATGCTAATGAATTTTTCGAATTCTTTAAATTTCAGTTTTAAGCTTTAAGTACATTAATTGATTGATTATATTTATAAAAACTCTGCGAATTTTAAAGTTTGCTCCTAGTGCTATAGATTCTGATCGCGATCTTTTCTCCCAAGTATAATGCTGTGGTGTAATAACGACTTAACAAAGTTTTGGTTTGTGGTAGAACAATGTAGAACAATGTACGTATGTTTTTGACTAAGTGTTTTACTTTATTGTGGTCTAACAGCAGTTTTTCTTTTTGTGTGTTAGTGTATTCTAATATATAAAATATTTATTTTACGCCTATTTTGCACGCATATTTTCCTACACCTTGCCCCCTCCCGCAAAAAAAAAAAAAAAGGTCCGTGGTTCATCTATAACATAATATAACATACGTAAGAATGACGTTTGTAAAAGGCGATAGAGGAATCCGAAATGTTAGCAAACAATCTTGCCGAGTTGCTATCCGATTTTGCTTTGCTAAAACAATCTAATGATTTCAGAAAGTCGATCAAAGAAAAAACGAAGACATTGATAAAATCAATGTTCAAATCTTTGAAAAAAAAAAAATAAATAAATAACATATTTGGATGCACAATTTACTAAATATAATGCAACCCAAGTTTTTCCTGTATTATATATAGTGTGCACCGGTTATAACGGACCTGGGATATAACGTACTATCGGTTATAACGTACCTAAAAACTAGTTCCCGATAGAAGTCCTATATTTACAACGTTATTTAAATTCGGTTAAAACGTACTTAACAAAAGTACGTACTTCGGCTATAACGTACTTTTTATACCACAGCCAAAAATAAAATGTTGCTTTTCTTAAGCATTTTATTTCCTTTTTCTCGGAAATTTTAGTTCTTTCAAGAACACTCGTCAGTTTTCAGATTCTCTAGCGAGATGAATTGTGTATGAATGAAGGGAGCGATCCTTTATCTTTTTCCCCTGCTAGGTTGGGCTAAGAACAAGACCATGGGTTTTCTTTTCTCATTCATCAATGCAAATGCCTTCTGAAAAGCCTATCTATAATCAGTGGTGGCGCTAGACTTTCCCCGACGGGGGGTCATAACTCCCCGGCGAGGGGGCACAAATATACATGTACATATGCTAAGTGGCGTATCCAAGAGGGGGCTTTGACCTCCCTCTTTTATGACATTTTTGTCACCAAGTATGATACGGAAATTTGCAACTATTTGCACCACTTGAAAATATTTTACTTTAGAAAGTGATTTTTTTCACAATAAATCATTTTCTAAACTAAAATATCCAGGATCCAGATAAGTTTAGAGGAGATGGAGGACAATATAATGTTTTGTTTTGTGAAATATTTCCAGGAATCGGATCGACATACATTATCGGACACCCAGGCCCCGGATATTTTCAAAAACCACTGCACAATCTTTCCTGGTAGATTATTATTTAAACTGACCCTAATTAACGTATCTCAAAATTTTTTTACATTACACAAATATTTCCCCAAGGCCTCAGCAAGCAAAAAATTCCGGTGAGTGGAGGGGATCTGTAGTACTAAAATTAAATTAACTGATCTCTAGAATCAACGCAAATAAACTGATAATGCATTTACTGAAATTTTGGAGGGGGGGGGGGGGTCAAACCCACATGATCCTCCCCCCTGGTAACGGCCTTGCACGTTTCTGTAAAATCTCGAAAGCTACTTTTAAGAGTTCTTCAGGCTAACGCTTAAAATATTTCATATGAATGAAATTCTTTGAAAAAAGTTCAGCGAAGAAAGTTCTACGCATTTTTTTTTTTTTTTTCCCGCAGAAAAAATATCAGAAACAAAAGTTTTTTGTGCAAGAATATTGCTGTAAATTCACTGAAAATTTATTTTATAAATTAAGCATGACTAAATTTGCACGCTTTTACACAAATTGCAGCTATTTTTATAAAATTAAGAGATATATGTAAATTTAATTACAGTTTAACTTCGATATCTAGAACATCGAAATTCTGGATATCTCATTAAATGTGTTTCCCCTTACAAATTGAATCCCACCCCACCAGTGGCATAGTTCTAGCGCTTTGAACTGGGAGACGGAAGGTGCCTGGTTCGGCACTAGGTCGCGTCCGCCGACCTAACCGTTCAGAGTTTTCCGTGGTTTTTTTCCGAAACTTTGCATAAATACGGGTTAGGACCTCTTAGAAAGTCCCCCACGGAGCGCAAACCCACCCCCGGCCTAGATCCCTAGCTTAGATAATTGGCCGTAATCTACATTTCCATTTACAAACTGATTCCCTTTAATTTCAACTCGTTATCTCAAAAAGTCTAGTGTTTCTGGCCAACATGTTTTACTGTAAAAATATTAATCGAATTGTTAATTTATGTAATATTAATATTTTAAATCACAATAAAGTGAGAAATATGCAACTGAAATGTTTATAGGTAGAACCACTTTACAACAAAAATTTTCTTTTGAGAAAAATGATTTTGAAGGCGCGCAGTAAAGTGACATACCGAAACTTTAGCGCTTGTTTCTATACAGCTTTAAAATGATTCTACTTCAATAATAATTCATGTGGTGATAGTACTTATTGAAAGCTAAAAGATGGCACCGTATCTCAATTTCGAAAAGAATTGTTGTGAAGTGTACCCCTGGGAGATTCAGTTAATAATAATAATAAATTATAAAAATCTTCGGAGAACGTAAATATTAAATATAAATTATAAGTATTTACGTTCTCCGAAAGAGAACGTAAATATATGCGCTATTAAATTTTTTTATAAAGTCAAGCACTCATGAAGAAAATTAACCACTTTCTTTTAAAATTTAAAATAAAATAAAATAAAAAATATCGTCAGAAAAATATAATCGGACAGCTTATAATTTGCCAAGACACACAAAAAAATTATTTTTAGCGAAACTAACCTTGATAAAAATTTACGTTTTTGTAATACTCCAAGATAGTTTTGAACGAGTTTTCCACAAACGTGATGAATAATTTTATAAAGCAATCTCATTTACTAATAATTCATAGTGAAAGTGTCACTTTTAAAATTTCAACATTAACGAAAAAGAGTTTAATTAATAAGGCGAATAACAAACATAATATTAATCTGTTTAAAAGTTTTAGAGTTGAATTCTGATACATATAATTCTGTAACTCAAAAATCAGTTTAGAACATATACTATTAGTTTATTTTAATAGTTTATATGAATGCTGGTGCCATCCATGGATTCAATAGCGATTTGTATAACGATTCAAAATAAGGGAAGTTGTGGTGGCTTACAATACGCCACTGTATATAACATACAAATCTACACGCAAATATAAAACTTTTATTGTATTTATTTTATTTACTTATTTTACAGGATAAAAGGGAAAATTTCGGAAGACGATATAGACGCTGTATACCATAATTTTTATTTACTTTGCAGTAAAATAACTGAATTAAAATTCACAAAAGTTAGTTATTTTTTCCACAACGATATAAAAATTGTCAGTCAAGATTAATCAGTTTCCTTTAACTTATATTCCGTTTTTAGATCTATCCACAGCCATCTTCATACTGGACTGGAGAGGGCTTTGGTCTATCAGAGGATCTGGTTATTATTATTATTTAATTTTTTAAAATTAACTTTTCCTTTTTTACACCAAGCAAAGTGTAATAAATTCTAATTCCCTTGCAGCTTCTTGGTGTGCATAGCTATGAACTCTTAGCTAAAGAGGGCCGGTTAATCCAGCTAGATTTCTCTATAAAGTGCAAATTCTCACTGGTTGCATATGTATAAAGTATGTTACCAAATAAACAAACTATGTATTTGAATAATTCCTAAACTACAAAAAATAAAAATAAAATAAAAACAAATCTTACTGCTAAATTTTTATAAAATTAAAGATTAAATCGTGCATATTGTGTTCGATTGAATCTATTTATAAATAAAAAGTATATTTAGAATTTATTCAAATTTGCCATCTAAGAAACAGAAAAGTACTATTTTTTTATTCGGAAGAAGTTAAAAGTTAAATTATCTAATTAACCACTTAGTTATAAAAATATATTCTTACTTTCTCAACAGTTATAAGAGTTCAAGTATGGATTACTGTGATAAAATAATTTTAAAGACATAGAATATTTTGCATAACACACTAACTTATAAATAAATAAAATACGACCAGTTTAAAATATTTCTAATTAAAATGAAAATTTTTAGTTAAAGCGTCTAAATATTCATAGGTTTATACATATTTTGAATGCCAGAGATGAATAACTGTAAAATAATTTTATAAATATTTCGTCATGTCAAATTTTTACACAATTAAATATACATTTTAAAAAGTTTCCGTAGTAAACAAAATCCGAAATTTCTTATCGCCCGAGTCGTAAATCTCTTTTAAAAATATCAATTAAGACTTATAAATTTTGTAGCTCTATGAATAAAAGTAATACAATGGGAAATTTTATTTTACATTTATGACACAAAAGCTTTTGACTCGCGAATTAAAATACTGTTAATTTACATACAATTACATTAAATCTGTGTTTAATTTAAATTTGCATTAATGCAATTTGAAAGATTATAAAGACATACCTTTCGTCCTCACTCCAATTTCTAAATCGTATTTGATAAATATACCAAACAATTAGAAATTGCAACGAAAGAATATATTTTTAAAATGTATATCCTGTCCTGTAATTTAGCGGGAATGACATATAATGGGGTGAACAACATGTTACTTATGGTTTAAAAGCAAGAGCACATTTAAAAGTACTCATAGTGTTTAAAAGACCAATTAGGAGAAAATTTAGATTAATTCATAGAGTACTCAGACAGTTAATATAATTTAAAATACAATAATGTTGTAAAACATTTCATAGAATCAGAATGTGAGGTCAAAAAGTCCGACTTCTAAGTCAAAAAGTTATGACTCTGGGTCCGCAGCTATGATTAAAAGTGCACTCCAAACCATTACGAGCATCCATGTCTAAGGACATTTAATGATATATATGTATCATTAAAATGCTGTTAATAAATAAACTTAAAGTAGTATTTTAAAATTTCTGAGACAGAACAAGTGACTCAGTTTTTGAAATATGTGCCTTATTTTTAAATTATTTTTATTTTTAAATAACGCAGAATGTGTTCATTCAAAATTTGTGCTCAAACTAGTTTCAATTCTTTTTTATAAGGGGGGGGGGTGAGGGGCAAGTGTTTTAGGGCGAGGACACAGGGGGCGCGAATTGCTCGAGAGGAAAATATTTACACAAGTAAGAATACACTTCAAATAAAATCGCATGTTCATGCAATTCTGAATTGGTATTCAAGCTTTGCACCCTTCCTGAAAAATATTTCTGGATCCGCCCTTGGGCATAGTATATTTGTACAAATACATGACAAAAAGTAAGTGCTTAGAAGATATAATTCAATGCTTTAGAGATATAAACTGACCATATTTTAAATAATAACATTAAAGCTTTTAAGCACATTTAAAATATAATATATGAATGTAATTTACATATAACTCAAAGTTTGTGGATCTGATGAACTTGGAATGTAGGAAAAAACGCCTCCGGAAAAAACGCTACCTGGAAAAAACGCCACCGGATAAAACGCCGCAGGAAAAAACGCCACGTGAAAACATATTTGTGTAATAATTTAATTAAATATTTGAAATAAATTTCTTTTGTTTTGCAGAAAATGGGGTATTCAGTTGAATTATGAGGTTTAATGTACTTTGTTTTACAGAAGTGGGGGAAAGCACATGTCTAATTTCAATTCAATTTGGGCATAATTCGGTAGGCGCTAAGGAGGGGTGGGGGAAGACTTTCGAATGTAGGAAAAAACGCGAACGGTAAAAACGCGAACGGTAAAAACGCGAACGGAAAAAACGCGAACGGAAAAAACGCCAAACGGAAAAAACGCGAACGGTAAAAACGCGAACCGGAAAAAACGCGAACCAGAAAAAAAAGAATATCCCCCCCCCCTCAGAATAATAATTTTTATTTAAATGTTGACATGAACTTATTTTGTTTTGTAGTAAATACGATAATGGTATTTAATCAAATATTGGACTGCCTCAAAATTCTTTTGTTTTTGAAGTAAAGGAGCCACTTTTTATATTTTGAGAGCATATACACTATAAAAAAAACCATGCTAAATTACAGCACAGTGTGCTGGTAATCATAACGCCAACACCTGTGCTGTAAATTTCAAGCACTTTGAATTTTCAAGCACTGTGTTGTAAATTTACAACACCGTGTTGTAAATATTTGGCACGATGGCACGGTGGCACAACAGCACATGTGCTGTAAATTTACAGCACCGTGTTGTAAAATTACAGCACATCATTTTCAAGTACCTATGTAAATTCACAACACTGTGTTGTAAAATTACAACACTTCATTTTTCAAGCATCTATGTGAATTTACAACACTGTGTTGTAAAATTAAAGCACCTCATTTTTCGAGCACTTATGTAAATTTACAACACCATGCTATAAAATTACAGCGCCTGATTTTTCAAGCACTGTTGTGTATTTTTACAGCACTTGAATTTTCAAGCTCTGTAACGTGTTTTCACAGTTCTTGAACTTTCAAGTACTTTCATGGAATTGTACTGCTCTTCTGTGTAAGTTTTAGCCTGATGCAATTTTTCTGTACACATGCATTTATAATTACGTTTCGAGCAAAAATTTATACCTGTCCCTCGATTTGCACGGCACTCAATTTACACGTTTTTAAATGAAAACTTTTTTATTTTATTTTATTGTGTGTGTACACCATACACATTTACAATTATTTTTCAAACAAATTTACAGCTATCCCTCTATTTGCTCGGTACTCAATTTACGCGGTTTTCGAAAGAAAACTTTAGTTTTTTTAATATTATTTATGGGATCCTAGAATTTACAATTACATTTCAATCAAATTTACAGCTATCTTCTATATTCACTTTACTCAATTTACACGGTTTCGCGTTTACACGGTTTTACATGTTTTTTTTTTAAATCCTACACATTTACAAGTAATTTTCAAACAAATTTACACATATCCCTCGATTTGCACGGTACTCAATTTACACTGTTTTTAAATGAAAACTTATTTTACAGGTTTTTTAAATTTTATTTATTGGATTCTACAATTTACAATTACATATCAAAGAAATTTACAGAACTATCCTTCAATATGCACGGTACTCAGTTTTACACGGTTTCACTTTTATATGGTTTCAAAATGAATTTTTAAATGGTTTTTTTTTCCTTATCCTCCAGTTTACAATTAATTTTGTGACAAATTTACTCCCATCCTTCGATTTGCACGGTACTCAGTTTTTACACTGTTTTTAAATGAGAACTTATTTTAGAGTTTTTTATTATTTTATTTATTGGGTCCTATAACATTTAACATTACATTTCAAACAAATTTACAGCTATCCTTTCATATGCACAGTACTCAATTTACACGGTTTCGTGTTTATACGGGTTTTGGAATGAATTTTTTTTTTCAATTTTGTTTAATCCTAATATTTGCAATTAATTTTTAAACAAATTTACACTTATCCCTCGATTAGCACGGTATTCAATTTACACTGTTTTTAAATGAAAACTTATTTTAGAGGGTTTTTATTTTAAATTTTATTTATTGGATCCTACAATGTACAATTACATTTAAAACAAATTTATGGCTATTCTTCGGTATGCCCGGTACTCAATTTATACGGTTTCGTGTTTACACGGTTTTTAAATAATTTTCTTTTATCCTACACATTTACAATTAATTTTCAAACAAATTTACCCCGATTTGCGCAGTACTAAACTTACACTGTTTTTAAATGAAAACTTTTTTCTCTAACTCTGAAGTAGTTAGAAATTTTGCACGACCATTTAAAATATGTAGAAAAATCTTGCTCCTTTAAAAAGCCAAAAAGATCTGCAATAAATATTTTTGTTGTTGAAACTTTTTGAAACAGCACTAATGTCAAATTACAAAATGTGAATTTAACCAAAAGCATTGCAAGTGGCAGTGGAAAATTTCGGAATGAGATTTTCATTCTTGAAACTGAGACCATTTGCTATTAAAATAAATTATTTTCAAACTCACAGTCACCTCTATGCCTAATATGTTAATGTTATAGTGATGCATAGCTATAGGAGACTATAACTTTAAAAAAGAACTTTTGTGAGTGTGTAATAGCTTGATAATTAAATATGGCAATATTTTTAACAAAAACGTTAAATTAAAGTCTCTTGAACATAGCTTTGAAATTAATTTATTTTAATAACTAAGTAAGCAAACTTACATCCAAGCTTGAAAAGGGGGGGGGGATTAATAATTCTTGACTTGTAAAGGGACTAAGGTTCCTCTTATTCATAGGGCCAAATTATAAGTTAAGATCATGGAAACAGATTTTTTCAAAAATTTGTTTGTATGGAGTTGTTTTATACATACCTGTAAAAGGCAGGCCCGTTGTATTTCTAGAGTTAAGTTACTTCAGTGTTTTGTTTTTTTACTATGTCACTCAGCTACATTTATACGTACTTTCTCTTATTAATGTGTTCTTCCACAAATCCAGATATTTAAAGAATACTTGTTGAAAAGCTAAATTAAGCATAATGGTAATATACAATGATTTAATGTGCTATTTATTTTTTATTTTACTTTCTTGGAACAAATGCAGGCAGTTAAGTTCTAAAGTAAAGATATAAAGATATGGCAGAACAAAATTTCATGCTGTTCTTTGAAAAAGTCAGTATAATGCTTTTAATTTATAGTTTAATAGATGAATAAAACTTATCGTTTTATGAATTAGTAGTTAATTTAAAATTGCATTGAAATTATTTATCTAGAATAATTTTGGTAGTTTCAAATTAAAAGTTATATTTATTAAAATTGCCTATGATAAGATATTTTTTAATTAAATATAGATTAATATATTCAAAACAATCACAACTAAAGTAATTTAATAAAATAACAAAAGTACTCAACAAAAATCTGGTGGTGAAAAGGTAAAAGTAATTAAAAACTTTGTAAAATGACTCATAAAAGATACAAACTGAGGTCTATCATTTTGAGTAATACAAAAAAAGTCCACTCTTCTTCAGTTACAAGAAGTCAGACATCTGCACAAGTAAAAGGCTATTACTACTTTCTGACTGGGGTTGACTTTCTTGATGCTGTAGAAAAGTACACATTTTTGTACCAACCAAAGGGATTGTCCTGGATAAATACCCTTTTATGTGTATTATTTTACAAAGTTCTTAATTATTTTTGGTTTAATAAAATGTTAGCTTTTAAATAAACTGAAAAAAAGCATAAAATAACAAATGAAATTTAAAACATTAGAAATTTTATTGACTTTCCATATACAGTATATAAAGCTACATAGGTTTTTATATTTCATCTCTATTTTACGCCACATACAACATAACTTATTCAGTCTTCTCTTTGATCAAACTTTCATTAATAAAGGAATATTTTTCAGATGCCTAGGATAAAACAAAAACACGTCATCAGATCAGCAAATAAATAAATCCCCAAAAATGTGCCATTCTTTTCTTTTTTGGCTACTATTTCAATATTTCAACTGATTTCATTAACCCATTTGTGCCCTGATATTTTTGCGACTTTCTTCGATTTTTGCTAATACCAGCAATAATAGATAAATTTCTGATGTATACTTCTTGAACAAGGGATGATTTCTTTTAAAATCATTATGCATAATAATTGAAATGTCAACATCCTACTAGGTCATGTTAAAATATTTTGTGAAATTGAGGTTCAAGACTCGTGAATAAAGGCTAGGGAAAATTAATAACGTTTTTGACCGATAGCGAAAATGCCGTCCCAAAAAAGGGACACTAGGCATAAATGGGTTAGCTGAAATTTATTAATATAAACACTTATCGATACTTTTGAAAATCTTTATCCAAATAAAATATTTAAAAATGTTAAACTATGAAAATTTTATCATTATTAAATACAAAATAACAATATATAACGTCATGCAAAAATCAGGTGTTATGCTGGTTTCTTTTTTAAAAGAATGCATAAAATATGTACTATGTTGAGATTGCTCAACATAAAGGCATTAAACTGCTAAAATACATCTGTAATATTTGGTGGATTTTTGATGTTCCACTGCATATACAAGGTGAGCCAATGGGATGAAATAATTTTTTTAAACTAATAACATTCTAAAAATCATCTTTCGTAAAATTTAGTGATAAGCAGCGTAATCTACATGAATGGAGATATTGTGTAGGTGCAGAATCGTTCATTTTTGGAAAATAATTTCCAAAAAGTCCTCTATTTTCCCACACTCATTCTTGCAGACTCATTGCAAAGCTGCCTATAAAGTGCACAGTATTTTTAACGTTATTGTAGACACAGCATGCTGAATCCTTTCTTTTAATGCTTGAAAAGTCTTTGGGAGGTTACTTTAAAATATTCTTTGTTTTAGGTACAGTCACAAATTATATTTATAACACTGAAAGCACAAGACTGCCTTTCTTTAGTTCGCTTTTAAGGCACACACGCATTGCTCACCCAACCCAGTATTCCATGACTTATTTTCCACACTCTAGATTGACAACAGTGGTGGTCAAAGCTGCTTCCCCTTTTCTTTCTTTGCAGTGACTTTTTTAAATCATACGTCAATCATTTACCTTGTATGCATATACATACATATATAAAATTTATTTCCTTCCCTTTTTTTCTTTCTTTTTTAAACTTGATGTCACTTCTTAAACATTTAAAATGTATTTTTCTGACACAGTAATTATTTAAATCAATCAATGTGAATATTATTCTTTACTGAAGAACATTTTAAGTTTCAATTATTTCAATTAAAAATCTTTAATTATTGAAAAGGAAGTATATTAAATATAAAGTGTTTTTATTTATAAATAATAAGCATGTTCTTAAAATTTTATTTCTGAAAGAAAAACTGTTAGTGTCTTATTATTATACAATGACATTATTATACAGAGAAACTCCCGATTATCTATTATGTTAATCACTGAGAATGCTTGCACGGCCAATAAAAGAACACAATCAATTCGAAAACCCTTTCCAAAAGAAAAACAATCAACATCAGTACAAAAACATACAATTTAGTTACATTTTCAAGATGCATAACATTAAACTAGAAAATTTTCTTTTAACATTAATTGCTTAAAGAAATCTGTAATGTTAATTTGATTTCTGTATCTTGTCCCAGCATCTATGTGTATTGAAGTATTTTGTAAACCACAATAATACCACTGTAATCAAATCCTCTTTTAAAAGATTTTAATGAAATTTAATTTGATGTAAAACAATAAATAAATTATTAAAAAATTCAACATATGAAATATACATGCATTACCATGCATTAACACTCATCAGATTCTTAAGGTTAAAAAAAAAGGGGGGGGATTAATAATAAATATGGTCTCTTCTTTAAATATGCAAGCCTCACAGCGAAATTTCATACCTGAATTTGAAGCAGTTGATGAGTTCCAGAGGCAATTGGTTCGGCTCCTTAAGCAATACTGCTTCCTGGCTCTCAGTGCTTCCTTTAGGAGGTTACGAACTGAAGTCGCTCATCTCTTGAATATCCCGACACACTCTAGACTACACACCTAGAGGTCATATGTAAATTGAGCAGTAATAAAGGAGGCCGCATAAGTTGAAGTGCCTATGAATGTAATTTTTATGAAATTATAAGTTTTTGTATAGTTTCAACAATTCATTGCATTATATAGAAATATTACACTCTCTCTCACACACACGCACAGTTATTTATTATTTGACATAAAAGTAACAATATAAAATATTTTTGTATATTCAATACGAGTAATAACTTGTTATAACATGAATCATTATTTTTTAATTACAGGTTTATATTTATATACATATATTAGCACAGGGGTGCAAATAGAATCTAAATATTGGGGGGGGGAGGTTTGGCGACCACCAACTTCCAGCGACTGCCACCTTGTTTACATGGGGCTGAAACAGTCTCTGTCAATTTTACCCACATTTCTATTGGATCCTTTATCGTGTCAAAAATGGATTTGACTGTTCATTTGACTATTCCAACTTAAATAACTCCATTTTAGTTCTGTAGAAGCCGCCGATTGAGAATTGTGCTAATATTAAATTAAATGTAGTGTTTTTTCCATGGTTTGATTAATATCCTCTTTTAAATTAATCAGAAATTTTCAACATCTTTAAAATAAAGGTTGTAATGTTAAAATTCAATATTATAAATATATTCATATAAATCTGTACAAATCAAACAATTCAGTTTCAAGATAGTACTGAGAAAATGACAGTACTGCGACACCCCAATCCCGGCGGATTGCGGATTGCATTCCAGTGAAGCAGAGGTTACATAATCCACGATGTGCTAAGAGGGGGGTGGAGTTGAGTGACAGCTGATGGAGGAGAATTCGACCGGAGCAGGGGAGACGGAGTTGAGTGGCAGTTGGTAGATAAGACAGAAGGGTACAGATTTTTTTTCTTGCATCATTCGTAATAGAGGGGACTCGGAAAAAAGTTTGATTTTTTTTCTAATAATTACTGACTACAACTATTTATGTAGAGACCGTCTTGCAAAGTATAAAAGAGATGTGATTATGAAATAGGAAGTAATTGTAAGGATGACTCTTAGAAAAAAATTTTAATTTGTGTTTTTTAGAATTTTGATTGTGAATTTTTCAGACATAGAAAATTATGCTGAGATACGAACTAAGAATATGTAAAAGAAATTATACAAGCTAATGATTTCATTATTGAAGATAAAAATTAAAGTTAGGTTTTAACTAGTTGAATGGTATATGTTTTATGCAAACTTTTACAGAATAGTAGAAAGAATTGTGTTTAATGTTAGGATAACGATAATTTGTGGGTTTTTTTAGGCGTAAAATGGTATATGTTAATTTTTCGGGTATAGAAAATATTGGATTTGTGTTTTTAGACTTTTGATTGCGAATTTTTCAGACATAGACAATTTTGGATTTATGTTTTTTGTTTTTTTTTATGTTAATTTTTAAGACATAGAAAAATTTGCTGTAATACGAACTATTAATATGTAAAAGAAATTACAAGCTAATGATTTCATTATTGAAGATAAAAATTAAAGTTGGGAGTTGAATAGTATATGTTTTATGCAAACTTTTACAGAATAGTCGAAAGAATTGTGTTTAATGTTAGGATAACGATACTTTGTGTTTTTTTAGACATAACATGGTATATGTTAATTTTTCAGACATAGAAAATATTGGATTTGTGTTTTTGGAACTCTAAATGTGAATTTTTCAGACACAGAAAATTTTGCACAGTTATGAACTAGGACAAATTAAAAAAAAATCATTATGGTAAAATTCTGTTTCATAATGAAACTTAGAAACTATTTTAGCGAAAGCGAAATCTACTGTATGGATTTGCCCCTAAAAGTTAACTTCACAGTACACCCGTTGACTTAACAGCTATACTGTAAAGATATAGCTATATTATTCTTATACGTGTAAAAATATCATGTCCCACCCTACAACCGGTACCACATTATCATGTAAACCTTTTACAGAATAATAGAAATAATTATGTTTAATGTTAGGATGAGACTTTGCGAATTTTTTCGTGATAAAATGACATTGGTTATATCTTTAAACCTTTTAAGCAAGTATTAGTATTGATAGATTTTTTTAAAAAATCCTACAGTATTGAAAATAAAGTTTAGGTTTATACTAACCGATCAGGAAATCGTGGTTACATGGTAATTTCCTTATATGACTTTAGAACTTTACGAAAGCTTTTTTTAGAACTTTACGATAAAATAAGTTACAAGCAAGTAATTTTTTTTTCTAATGGGCAGGCACTGGCCACAAGCCACAAGCAAGTAAATAAAATTGCAGTTTTAGATCTAACTATCAAGGTTTTAGATCTAACTATCAAGATATTATAGTTATAAAGTAATAATATACCAATTCAATAATAGGAATGCTTATATTTTAGGTACAAAAGTAGCATTTATACAGATACAGACTACACATGTGTTTCATTTTATGTTATAAGATCTCTCATAAACGTTAAGTATTATAAATTTAACTCAGAAAATATATCATTTTGATGGAAATAGTGTCATCGCATCTTGTTGCTGTATATTTTTACGTTTAATAAGGTATTTGAACAAAGATTGAACCACAAATGTTCAGCAAACATGCTTTCACTAAATAATGATTAACTTTTTTTTTTTCTAAATCATGTATCAACAAAGTACAAAACATTAAAAGTAACAAAAAATTTTGCAAGTTTTACTAAACAAAATACTAAAAGGAATAACTAACACTAATAGTCAATACCTTACTTGTAAAAATCTCTACGATTAAGCGAAATGCATTTTAGAAAATAAACATTATCAAGACATCATATTCAAATATTTACAAATACACTGAAAAAAAGTCTAACATAACTATCAAATAATAGATAATATACTTGCGTATACTACAAAATATTTAAACAGAAATACACTTACTTCATTACTTGAATGATCGATAAAATACATCATAAGTGTATTTTCATAACATGAACTATTTTAAATTAGGCTTAGTATAAGCCATTGAAAAAATGCATCCTACCACCACCACAGATAGAGTGAGAACAATTTTTTTCATATAAAAATACCTTGTCAAACCAGTTCTGTTAACCTTAATCATGAAGCTTCGACCTTGAACCGGCATAACCTTGAAACGACCTCTTTGATGATCACGTGAGTTTTTTTTTTTTTTTTTTTTTTTTTTTTTTTAACCAGTGGGAAGACATTATTTCATCTATGTTAGATAAAGCGGCTGAATGCGAGGCTCACATTATGCTGTTAGTACCTTCACTTTAGACGTGTATTTCTAGTTTTATGCTTTAATTGATTTTTTTCACCGTGATTTAAAAAAATGTCTTTGCTTGAATTGATCGAAAATACTTTTAACATTGAATACACTCCTGAGTTTTACACTCAAAGTGATGCTGATGTGTTACTTCAAGAATTATCGCAATTACCTTTTGATGCAAAGCCTCTGCAAACTGGTGAAAAGGATAATACTTCGACTCGGAAAGTAATTGCTTTTGCGGATGAGGGGATAAATTACAGTTTCTCTGGAGTGACTGTCTCTGTTTTCCCTTGGTTACCCATTTTGCAAAAACTACGTGAAGATCTACAGAAAACAACGAATTATGAATTTAATTTGGTACAAGTAAACTTATCCTCTGACGGGAAATCTAAAATTGAAGACGGTAACTACGAAGATTTTTCTCTGGACCTATCATCATGTGTATGCATTCTAAGTTTTGGATCTAAACGAACTTTAGATTTTAAACCAGCGAACTGTGAAACCACTACCATTAAATTAGAACATGGTTCAATGAGTAAGATATATCCCCCAACCAACAAACTTTTAACGTATGGTATTCCTTCTGAGCCTCATGTGACAGATCCACACATTAACCTAACATTCGTCAAAATGTGCATTTATGAACCTGCGCCGAAAAGACCAAAGTTGGACGATTGGGCGGATCATGCTTACCATAGCTTACATGCTTCTGTAAATAGTACATGGCACTTGGAAAGACTTATCTACGTTTCGCTCCACGATGAAAAAACTGACTTGAAGATTCATATTAGACAATTTATTCAGAACGCTGAATTAGATTATATACCAACCAGTCAGGGAGTCATGATGGACCCTTCAACATGGATTGAATTTATTGTAAAACTATTAGATTTTACCAGATGTCATCACAATAGCTCTTTTATTTGTGATAATCAATTATCCGTATTTAATGACGACGGAAAATGCATCCTACAACAAATTTACAAAACCGGAGATTCATTTACATTAAATCCAATTCCCTTGATACTTTTAAATGATCAAGTATTAAAACTTTGTGAAATGAGAAATGAAATATCAGAATGCATTCTAAAAACATTGTACACAACCACCCTGCCTCATATGACACTAAAATTAAAGCCACAAAAGTGTTACCGTGAACCGCATTGTGAATATGAAATGGCTAAAGATCAATTAATGAATATAGTAGCTCATGAAATTCACAAAAGTTTAAAGAAACAATTTAATTGCATAGACCGAGTTCGGGATAATCCTTCACAAAGGATACATGCTGGATCAGTAGGCCTGATATCTCTGTTTCACAAGACTCAAGCAATGTCCGACCCTTTTCATAGGATTGTTTGCTTTTTTCTAGTGAAATATTCCAACATGAAAGTCATCTTAGAAGGCATTTCCCTTTTTTTTCCCAATGTCACACTATTTTTCACCATCGCTAGCAGTTAGTTAAACAAGTGCGTCTTATTTGAGAGGGGTGATCAATTTTACAACCCAAACATTTATGAAAGCAGTTAATTTTATGAATTCTCACAATTTCTTGTGGTATGTAGCTAAACATTAGTTTTTCTTAGTTTTTGGTATCTTATATTTTAGTTTGTTAATTTCTATTTAGTAGATATACTTTTAACAGTTTTTAATATCAATATTAAAAAAATAGTTACAAGTTGCTTATGTAGTATATATACATTTAACAGTTTTTAATACCAATATTTAAAAAAATATTTACAACTTGCTTATGCAGCAAGTTATTCATGTGGTATTTAATAAAAAAAATAACTAAAATGCACTGAGTTAAATTATATAATGTTTAAAAAAAATAAATATTCAACATATCTAGCGTTCCAGAAAAAAAAAAAGCGCTAAGTCGTTACATTTAAAAAATGTCAAAGTTATCACTTCTATGAAATTTACAAAGTGTAGATCTGTTAGTTTATTGTATGAAAATATTTAACAACTTGTAAGAACACAAAATATAACTAACACAAATACTAAGTGCAAAACTTCTAAAAAGAAAAATTACAAGTTCAGCTAAAGCAGTTTACAAAATATTTCATAAAAATCTTTACATGGTATTTCTGAAAAAATTTGTAAGTGTCTAATTTCGTATAGACATAAAATGTACTAATTTTCATTCGTGGAGATTTTAAAAAGGTAAAAATTTATAAGTCCATTATCTTGAAAGATTACCTAAAATGTACTAAGTTGAATAACACAACGTTTTAAAAAATTCATGTCTACATATTTGACACTTCAGAAAAAAATATTAAGTTCTTAAGATTTAAAGAAAATATCAAAGTTGATACCTTCTATGAAGTTAACAAAGTACAGATGTGCAAGTTCATTTCATGAAAATATTCAATGTCCTGCCAGAACATAAAATACAATTTTAATTCAAAATATACTAAGTTTGACCACATAACTCCAAAAATAAAAAATAGAGAAGCATTACTTTTTTTTCTTTTCTAAAGTTATACTTATCTAAAAATACTTTTCTTTCCTATGTTTGTAAGTTGTAAAATGAAAAGATCTCAACTTCAGCAGATGTAGTGTGTTCAGTTACTTCAGAACAAAAACATTAAGTTCGTTCACATCAAAAATATTTTAAACATACTACTTCTATGAAATTTACGAAGTTCGAATTACTAAGTTTATTTCTGGAAATAATTTCATAACATATGAGAACACATGAACATGTCCAAATTAAAAGTTTACGAAGTTTCAACAAGTAGTTTGGATAAAAAATAATCTGAGTTAATACTTCGATGTTTTAAAAATTATAGTGTTTGATTTAAAATACTCGGTTACTTCAAATAAAATGTACCAAGATTTTTACATTATAGAGGCCTCACCATGGCACAGTGGTTATGTCACTGGAAATGGTAGACGGGCGAAGTGTGAAGGTCCCCGGTTTGAGTCCCATCTCGCGTCCGTCGACCTAACCGTTCGGAGTTTTCCCGTGGTTTTCTCCGAAACATAGCGTAAATACGAGTTAGCACCCCTTGAATGACCCCCACGGAGGGCTCCCCACCTATAGGTCTAGATCCCTCGTGCAAATAATTGTTCTTAATCCTACAACACAAGATTTACATTATAGAATACCTAAAATTCCTTACATTGGTAACAATTGCGCAAATCAAAAGTGTACGTAAGTTTGAACAGGTATTATGTATAGCAAATGCACAAATCAAAAGTGTACTAAGTTTGAACAGGTATTATGTGTAGCAAATGCACAAATCAAAAGTGTACTAAGCTTGAACAAGTATTATGTGTAGCAAATGCACAAATCAAAAGTGTACTAAGTTTGAACAAGTATTATGTATAAAAAGTAAAAACGCACACATTTATTTAAAATTTGTAAGTCTAAGTAGATCAGTCTGTAAAATATGTAACACGTGCACTTAGTCGATATTTTTCAAAAACAAAAACATGTACACAAGTCCATTACTTTAGAAAAATTACAAGAAATAACCTAAGTTAATACTCTGATGTTTTAAAATTATGGTAATTCGTTTTTTTTTTTTAATTCGGATTTTTTGAACGTAAAACATGTCTGGTAATTTTAAATACTACGTTTTATACTAAGTATTGTACTTTTCTTTTATGTAAGTACATTTTACAAAAAATTACTACTGTTGTGAATTCTCATGTGACAAACTTACCTAACGTACTTAGGTTTATGCTTTTAATCAGAAGACCACTTTATTTCTATACAGTTGTTTAATGTTTTCATAATACTAGTTTCAATAAGTTTTTGTCAAATTTCTAACTGTCTAAGTTATGGTAATAGAATTTAAAAGATAAGTATAAAAGAGAATCTGAAATCTTGTCTACGTATGTTAACTTTATCACTTTTTGTTTTAGTAAAATTTCAGAAGTATTTATTTTGCAAGTAATCAATGCACACATAAAGAAAACACATAATTTTTTTCTTATATAAACTGATTTATTTACAAAAAAAATGTATTCTAAACTACACAAACTATTAACACAAAAGAAAATAATAACTTTTCAATGAGTAATATATAACAAAGCATACATAAGTCAGTAAAAACTCACTGCTGTAGAAGCAAGCGTACCTTTTCTGTATAATCACAATGGTTTTAATAAATTTTTTACAATTGTAATACTAGTTATACACCAATAACATCACATAATTACACATGATTTGGCATTCTTGGGATTAGAAAAATCTAAAAACGGTTGAAAAAATGAACGAAGAAATACATTTTGAAAATACTCTCCGTAGTCTTCGAAGAAAATGTTTGCAAAATATTCTCCGTCATAATGACAAGTACATTTGTTCTCGCATATCTCTCTTGCAATATATGGTACGTCGAGCATAAACCATGCTTTAATGTTTATAAGACCATCTCTCTCATCAACATGTGTTCTATTCGAACAAGCATGTATCCTTTGTGAAGGATTATCCCGAACTCGGTCTATGCAATTAAATTGTTTCTTTAAACTTTTGTGAATTTCATGAGCTACTATATCCATTAATTGATCTTTAGCCATTTCATATTCACAATGCGGTTCACGGTAACACTTTTGTGGCTTTAATTTTAGTGTCATATGAGGCAGGGTGGTTGTGTACAATGTTTTTAGAATGCATTCTGATATTTCATTTCTCATTTCACAAAGTTTTAATACTTGGTCATTTAAAAGTATCAAGGGAATTGGATTTAATGTAAATGAATCTCCGGTTTTGTAAATTTGTTGTAGGATGCATTTTCCGTCGTCATTAAATACGGATAATTGATTATCACAAATAAAAGAGCTATTGTGATGACATCTGGTAAAATCTAATAGTTTTACAATAAATTCAATCCATGTTGAAGGGTCCATCATGACTCCCTGACTGGTTGGTATATAATCTTATTCAGCGTTCTGAATAAATTGTCTAATATGAATCTTCAAGTCAGTTTTTTCATCGTGGAGCGAAACGTAGATAAGTCTTTCCAAGTGCCATGTACTATTTACAGAAGCATGTAAGCTATGGTAAGCATGATCCACCCAATCGTCCAACGTTGGTCTTTTCGGCGCAGGTTCATAAATGCACATTTTGACGAATGTTAGGTTAATGTGTGGATCTGTCACATGAGGCTCAGAAGGAATACCATACGTTAAAAGTTTGTTGGTTGGGGGATATATCTTACTCATTGAACCATGTTCTAATTTAATGGTAGTGGTTTCACAGTTCGCTGGTTTAAAATCTAAAGTTCGTTTAGATCCAAAACTTAGAATGCATACACATGATGATAGGTCCAGAGAAAAATCTTCGTAGTTACCGTCTTCAATTTTAGATTTCCCGTCAGAGGATAAGTTTACTTGTACCAAATTAAATTCATAATTCGTTGTTTTCTGTAGATCTTCACGTAGTTTTTGCAAAATGGGTAACCAAGGGAAAACAGAGACAGTCACTCCAGAGAAACTGTAATTTATCCCCTCATCCGCAAAAGCAATTACTTTCCGAGTCGAAGTATTATCCTTTTCACCAGTTTGCAGAGGCTTTGCATCAAAAGGTAATTGCGATAATTCTTGAAGTAACACATCAGCATCACTTTGAGTGTAAAACTCAGGAGTGTATTCAATGTTAAAAGTATTTTCGATCAATTCAAGCAAAGACATTTTTTTAAATCACGGTGAAAAAAATCAATTAAAGCATAAAACTAGAAATACACGTCTAAAGTGAAGGTACTAACAGCATAATGTGAGCCTCGCATTCAGCCGCTTTATCTAACATAGATGAAATAATGTCTTCCCACTGGTTAAAAAAAAAAAAAATAAAATAAAAAAAAAATCACGTGATCATCAAAGAGGTCGTTTCAAGGTTATGCCGGTTCAAGGTCGAAGCTTCATGATTAAGGTTAACAGAACTGGTTTGACAAGGTATTTTTATATGAAAAAAATTGTTCTCACTCTATCTGTGGTGGTGGTAGGATGCATTTTTTCAATGGCTTATACTAAGCCTAATTTAAAATAGTTCATGTTATGAAAATACACTTATGATGTATTTTATCGATCATTCAAGTAATGAAGTAAGTGTATTTCTGTTTAAATATTTTGTAGTATACGCAAGTATATTATCTATTATTTGATAGTTATGTTAGACTTTTTTTCAGTGTATTTGTAAATATTTGAATATGATGTCTTGATAATGTTTATTTTCTAAAATGCATTTCGCTTAATCGTAGAGATTTTTACAAGTATGGTATTGACTATTAGTGTTAGTTATTCCTTTTAGTATTTTGTTTAGTAAAACTTGCAAAATTTTTTGTTACTTTTAATGTTTTGTACTTTGTTGATACATGATTTAGAAAAAAAAAAAGTTAATCATTATTTAGTGAAAGCATGTTTGCTGAACATTTGTGGTTCAATCTTTGTTCAAATACCTTATTAAACGTAAAAATATACAGCAACAAGATGCGATGACACTATTTCCATCAAAATGATATATTTTCTGAGTTAAATTTATAATACTTAACGTTTATGAGAGATCTTATAACATAAAATGAAACACATGTGTAGTCTGTATCTGTATAAATGCTACTTTTGTACCTAAAATATAAGCATTCCTATTATTGAATTGGTATATTATTACTTTATAACTATAATATCTTGATAGTTGATAGTTAGATCTAAAACTGCAATTTTATTTACTTGCTTGTGGCTTGTGGCCAGTGCCTGCCCATTAGAAAAAAAAATTACTTGCTTGTAACTTATTTTATCGTAAAGTTCTAAAAAAAGCTTTCGTAAAGTTCTAAAGTCATATAAGGAAATTACCATGTAACCACGATTTCCTGATCGGTTAGTATAAACCTAAACTTTATTTTCAATACTGTAGGATTTTTTTAAAAAAATCTATCAATACTAATACTTGCTTAAAAGGTTTAAAGATATAACCAATGTCATTTTATCACGAAAAAATTCGCAAAGTCTCATCCTAACATTAAACATAATTATTTCTATTATTCTGTAAAAGGTTTACATGATAATGTGGTACCGGTTGTAGGGTGGGACATGATATTTTTACACGTATAAGAATAATATAGCTATATCTTTACAGTATAGCTGTTAAGTCAACGGGTGTACTGTGAAGTTAACTTTTAGGGGCAAATCCATACAGTAGATTTCGCTTTCGCTAAAATAGTTTCTAAGTTTCATTATGAAACAGAATTTTACCATAATGATTTTTTTTTAATTTGTCCTAGTTCATAACTGTGCAAAATTTTCTGTGTCTGAAAAATTCACATTTAGAGTTCCAAAAACACAAATCCAATATTTTCTATGTCTGAAAAATTAACATATACCATGTTATGTCTAAAAAAAAAAAAACACAAAGTATCGTTATCCTAACATTAAACACAATTCTTTCGACTATTCTGTAAAAGTTTGCATAAAACATATACTATTCAACTCCCAACTTTAATTTTTATCTTCAATAATGAAATCATTAGCTTGTAATTTCTTTTACATATTAATAGTTCGTATTATAGCAAATTTTTCTATGTCTTAAAAATTAACATAAAAAAAAAAAAAAAACATAAATCCAAAATTGTCTATGTCTGAAAAATTCGCAATCAAAAGTCTAAAAACACAAATCCAATATTTTCTATACCCGAAAAATTAACATATACCATTTTACGCCTAAAAAAACCCACAAATTATCGTTATCCTAACATTAAACACAATTCTTTCTACTATTCTGTAAAAGTTTGCATAAAACATATACCATTCAACTAGTTAAAACCTAACTTTAATTTTTATCTTCAATAATGAAATCATTAGCTTGTATAATTTCTTTTACATATTCTTAGTTCGTATCTCAGCATAATTTTCTATGTCTGAAAAATTCACAATCAAAATTCTAAAAAACACAAATTAAAATTTTTTTCTAAGAGTCATCCTTACAATTACTTCCTATTTCATAATCACATCTCTTTTATACTTTGCAAGACGGTCTCTACATAAATAGTTGTAGTCAGTAATTATTAGAAAAAAAAATCAAACTTTTTTCCGAGTCCCCTCTATTACGAATGTTGCAAGAAAAAAAATCTGTACCCTTCTGTCTTATCTACCAACTGCCACTCAACTCCGTCTCCCCTGCTCCGGTCGAATTCTCCTCCATCAGCTGTCACTCAACTCCACCCCCCTCTTAGCACATCGTGGATTATGTAACCTCTGCTTCACTGGAATGCAATCCGCAATCCGCCGGGATTGGGGTGTCGCAGTACTGTCATTTTCTCACTACTCAAGATTATTACTTAAACTGTTTTTGCATAATTTTATTTTAAAAAATTACTTACCTATATCATATTTACTTTAATTACATTTAAATACATATTTTAACGAAATATAATATTTCTTTCTTAAAAGTCCCTATAAACATTTAAAAAGAGAAAAAATTGTACATGGACGCACCCACGGAGGGGGGCTATGGGGGCAGAACCCCCTTCCCCCCTAAAGTTGGAGAGTTAGATGTCAAAAAACTTTAAAAATTAAAAGTTGTCATTAATGAGTTAAAATATTTTATTTTTAAAAAATCGTCTTCGAATTATTTCTAAAATATCTTTTAGGGAAAAAATTGATTTTTATAAAAATACTTACAGTTAGTGTATGAAATACATTTAAACTCGGTTAATGTCACTGAATAGATCAGATAATTTTTTATGACTCTATAACGAGTTAATTTGATAGTGGGATTGGGTTCCATGGGCAAGTGATACTGAATATTTTGACGTGATAAAAGAGTTATAACTACAATCGAGATCACTATAACCGAGTTCATCAGTATTTCTAGCCCTCCCCCCCTCCTCTACCAAAGTAAAATCCTGGGTGCGGCATTGATTCTGTATAAATAATTCATAAATGTAATACTATGAAAGAAGGATTATTCCAAAGAATGTTTCTTAGTTCTGAAATAGTTTAATGTAATTACAATGAGCACTTAATATTTTGGAATTTAAAAATTACCTAGGGAGAACAGTACACCAATATATATAGTTTATATATAAATACGCATAGCAATTACTTCAACTTTTTTTTTTTTTTTTTTTTTTTTTTTTTTGCTAAATGTATAGGGGGAACTTTAATTATTGAAAATAAATAAATATACTTCAGTTTTGAAAAACAATTTAAAAATGTGATAAAAACAAGATAAATTTAAGCTCGAGTTGGACATAAACTAATGTAGAATTTAAAACAGTACTATTTTTCTGGAACTACATTTTACCAATATTGGTTTAATGGGATTAAAACTAACACTTAATTAATAAAATAAACACTTAATATTTTGCAATTTAAAAATAACGCATGAATAATAATTATTGAAAATAAATAATATACTTCAGTTTTGAAAAGCAATTTAAAAATGAGATAAAACAAGATAAATTTAAACTATTTTTGGAGTTGGACATAAACTATGTGATTTATTTAATATGTACATGTTTTAATAAAAAATATTTTTTTCTTAAAAGTCTCCATATAAACAACATTTTTAAAAATATTCTGTATAAATAATTCATAAATGTATTACTATGAAAGAAGAATGATTCCAAAGACTGGTTCTCAGTTCTGAATTAGTTTAATGTAATTACAATGAGCACTTAATATTTTGGAATTTAAAAATTACCTAGGGAGAACAGTACACCAATATATATAGTTTATATATAAATACGCATAGCAATTACTTCAACTTTTTTTTTTTTTTTTTTTTTTTTTTTTTTTTTTTTTTTGCTAAATGTATAGGGGGAACTTTAATTATTGAAAACAAGATAAATTTAAGCTCGAGTTGGACATAGTACTGTTTTAAATTCTACATTAGTTTATTTTTCTGGAACTACATTTTACCAATATTGGTTTAATGGGATTAAAACTTAAGTAGTATTATAAATAAAAAAAATTAAAAATGAATTAAATCAAAAGAATGCTTTCAAAAACCTGATACTTCATACTAAAATATTAAAATAACAGTGAATACTCCTGATATTTTGACATTTAAAATCCATTTTATATAAAATATAACTTAATAGTAGTATATTGTATAGACCAGTGTTTCTCAGCATTTTACAAATATGGACCAGCAGATTACAAATTTCAAAACCTTCGCTGACCGGCACATTAAAATTTTCAATACCTTCGAAAATTTTAATGTGGCGGTCAGAATCAATTTAAAAACGAAATAAATTTAAACTTTTTTTTGAGTTAGACAAACTTAATGCAGAATTTAAAACAATATTTTTCTGGAAATACATTTTACCAATATTGGCATTAAAATATATTAATAGAATAATGAAGCAAGTAAAAGAGACTGCAGAAATTTTATAACTATATTTTTATATTTATTTACATATTCTTTAAGATGAAAAGTTTTTAATACAATAACTCTTGTCTACAAGACGTTAATGTTTCAAAATAATTATATTCGAATCGATGTTCCATTAGCTCATTGAAACGAAGAAATAATATTTATAAATATGTATATGTATACGAACTTGGCTTTATAAAATGAAGAAACAGCACTTTAAAAAGATTTTTTTAAATAAAAATAAAAGCAGTATATAAGTTATATTATTATTTAATTAATACAATTTGATAGTTTACTATGATTAACGCGTAATAACCTTGCAGAAATTTTTCAGTTCAGCAGTCTTGTTTACTAAACAAATGCACACCGGAACTCGATTTGGCACCGTTTAGAACACCGCCAATATCCAAACATCGTACAATAAACACATACTTTATACGTTATTAGAAGCTTTGGAAGACTAAATTACAACATTATACGATTATCTGGAACCTAAACTTTTTACTACATATCATAATTTCAACCAAATAAATATTATGATAGAATTACTTACACTGCAAAGTCCAACTTCCGTAACCGGATTACATTGTAACACATTGGCAATTCACTATCCACACTGTTTTCTTCGTTCAATATCTCTTGGAAATTTACGCATTTGCTTTTCAAATCTGGAACGACTTCAACAATTAACGTCTGAACACAACCGCCCTCCCATAATCAATTTTATTGAAATCTTTAACAGCTGTTGAAGTATAACAAGAGTCGGTTAAACAACAGGTCGGTTTACATATACCAGATTACAAAAACATGGGCATGGCAACCAAACCCTCACTCAACTCACATATTCTTGCCTGGAGTCCTAGCTTAGCTCACTGATAATGGCACGATATTCTGATTCGCTATGAATGTCATGTGACCACCAGAAGTGCCACCCTAAGTTTAAAAAACCAAGCGCGAGTGCTTGAATTTGATTTTGCTGCACGTGTTGTAAATTAGATGAAGCACATTGTGTTGTAAAATTACAGATATTTAATACAGTGTATCTTCATATTAATCAGGGAAATTTACAACATTAAATAAAAAGGAAATAATTGCTTTTAGCTAGTCAAGCTACTTGTCAAGGTCATGAAAACCGTGTTCCTTCCAAGAAAAAAATAGGGGAGATTCCCCGGACAATGGGGCCCGGGGACTATGGGAGATAACGTACCGGAAAACGCCTAAGGCAAGATGAACAAACAGGTTTTTTTTTAGGTTGAGTTTCGTACTGCACAGATTTTACATTCAAGAATATTATATCCAGAAAAACATTTAAAAGCTGTGCGGTCATGGGCGCACCCACGGAGGGGGCTATGGGGGGCTAAAGCCCCCCCCCTGAACCTGGAGTGTTAGATGTGAAAAACTTTGAAAATTGTCACTAACGAATTATAATATTTTACCTTAAAAAATTGTCTTCAAATTATTTCTAATTTTTGTGGGGGGGGGGATTAATTAAAAGTGGGGGAATGTTGGTTTTTAAATAAATACTTACAGTTAGTGCATAAATTACCAACTTTTAAAGTTAGAACTGGAAAGATTAGATATTGGTTGAAAAAAAGACTATGAAAAGATTGGGCTTGTGTTCTATGGGCAAGTGGTAACGAATATTTTGAAGTTATAATGGAGTTATAGCTATAATCGAGGTCACTTATAACCGAGTTTGGTAGTATTTATAACCCCAGTCCCCACCCTAAACCAAAATCCTGAGTGCGCCACTGTGTGCGGTAATAAATATATTTTATCACAGTTTAAAAAATTAATTTTTATATCAATTATTCTGTTGAGAAAGATACAATCATTGTATTGAGATTTTTTTAAAAACAAAATATTCAAAATTATTTAAAAGTGTATTTCTAGCGTTAAATAAAAACTCAATTGATTTCAAACGATTTATTTAAATTTGAATGAAATTTAAACTCGTAATCATTTGATTATTCTCCGCTAGAGTATTTAAATCATTTTTATTTCCTAGTTTTATGTGATCTAAACAGTAATGAATTATATAAATGACATTAAAACATATACAAATTAAAATCAAAATATTTAGTAGATTAGAGCCATGTGCCTTTAATTAACTGAAATTGATCACAATTTTTTTTTAAAGAATGAGGGGGGGGGGGGGAGTGTTTGCCTTTACACCTTCTCATCTTTAAAAGGGGAGACTTTAAAAATGCACGAGATTTAAAAATTCTCCTGAACATAATAAAATAGAGAAATAGTTTAATTAATGAATTATTAATTTACCAAGTTTAATTAATTAATTACTAATTTAACAAACTGAATGTTCAATTTGTTTGTATTCTTAGGACAAGGACCAGAACTAGTCATTCCGCAACAAATTATAGCAGTTGCGAAAATTTTAAGTACCATCTCTCACCTACCAAGATCACCCTAAAAAAGAATATCCTATCACACCGTTTTAACATGCACGTTCTCTGTAATAAATTCTGACCTTCAGTTTATTCCTTACCAACCATGGCTAATGTAACTGGCTTTCTTTTTATAAGTGCAAGATTTTATTTTGATTCATCATAATTCATTCTGATTCATCTTGTTAGCTTTTCGGTTTTAAATTATTAGAATAATGAATGATTTATCAGTATATATTTATGTATACATATTTTTGTTTTTTAAAATATTCATTTTAAGCATGAATACTCTTATTTTAAAAATGCTTTTTCTTATTAAGTCATGGTATTAATAAGTCAACAACTAATAAAAACAACTTAAAATGAACTCTTCAAATTAAATGTTAGTGTAATTGTAACTTTTCAAACAAATTTTCATTTCTAAATGCTAAAAACCCCTTTTTACAGGAAACTTTTTAAAAATGATTTAAAACTTATTTCTTAAAATATAAAATATTGGCTATTTATAACACTGGTTAAAATTAATGGTTAATTTGTTTTCTTAGAATAGTTTTAATAATTATATTTTTGCTGTTATTGATATAGCAAAGCTTATTGCCCCCTCACCAACTTTGATTAAACATATCTGTAAGCCTTCTTAGAAGAAAGAGGGCTGTATAAAAAATACATGTTTCTATTTATTTACATTTAATATTCAGAAAATTTTATTTCATACCATAAAATAACTATGTAATTTATTCTATATGTCTATGATCAACATTTAAAGAAGGAAACTCTATAGGTCAGGGTTTTTAAGACAACCTCGATAACAGTGTTTGGAAGTGATTATGATTTTTATTTAATATTAAATATATTAAACTTTTTACTTTCACTGTAAATTATCATGAAATTTATTTATGTTTTGTGGCAGATCTACACAAGGATTGTTTGCCAGGAGAGGTCAGCTCGCGTCACTGAATGTGTCGCTTAGAGCTACATATACGTCCTTCCCGTAATTTCCCGCCAGAATTTGGAACCTCATCAGAAGGTGGGGGACTTCTGAATATTGGCACCCCTCGGAAACTGCTAGCGACCGCCGAGAGGACTTTCGGAACCACGGATTTAACGTGCACGTACGCCGCATGTACACGGTGGTCTTTAGTGGTACGCCGGTATCGAACCCACAACCTTCCGGTTACGAGTCCAACGCCTTAACCGCTGGGCTAACACGGCCCCTTCTACACAAGGATTGACTGCTTAATTTAGACATGCCTTGGGTGGAGGACTTTTAGAAGGGTCCTAACCCGAATTCACATTACAGATGGAGAAAGTGGACGCGCGGTAAGCCAGAACCCTATACCTATACATTAGTCTTTTACTAATTGTGATGAAATTAGTAAAAATTATTTATTCTACAATGTGAAAGGTACTTGATTAAATTTTTTAAAAATTTTTATTAGATAAATTTATATCTTATAAAGCTCTCTTCTTTATAAAACTTACAGCTTATTAAACTTTTAAGATAAACTGAAAAAAAACTTGCTGAAATACGCAAGACTGATAAAGTATAAATATTTAAAAGGATAACTTATCAAATGTTGAACTATTCATATATGAATAAAATACAGCAAGAAAAAAAAAGATGCAATAAATCTATTATTACAATTAATATAACTTGATGTAAAACTGTGAGAGTATTATTAAGAGAAGGGAAAATACTATTCACTTTCGCTCAACGAATAAAACATTTTTGCATAAAATACTTTGCATTGCATTAAAAATAAAAATAAATAAATAAATATTTTAAAGAAAACCTAGTATTTAGAAAGAATTTAAAACCACAACCTATTGGGAATGAGAAAAATTGTTTAAACGAATCGCTTAAAAAATAACCTTGTTTAAATTAAGCTAGTCTGAAAGTGAAAAGTAGTTTTTTTTTTTTTTTTTTTTTTAAGAAAAACAAATATTCTCTCAAGTCACAGGCTGGAGTTTCTTTTTGCATTTTTAAGTGGAACGGTTAAAACGACCCTTCAAACAAATGTTTAAAATAAAAAGATTTGGGGACAGAGGGGACACCCCCCCCCCTGTAACCCCCTCTCCCGATTGCGATAGTTCATATGTACAATATGCTTAGAAAACTTGATAACAATAGCTTTTTTAGACAGAATTATCCCCGCTCCCAGACCAACTGAAAATTTGGAGGGTCACATGAAGATTTGAGGGGGTCACATGTCGAATTTAAGAGCAGAAAAGAAAATTTCTTTTAAATTTTAAAACAAATGTCCGTTTAAAAATTTTTGACGAAGTGGGAGGAAAGGGGGACACAGCCCCCCCTGTGCCCCCCCTCTTCGACCCTACGCCTATGGTTCGAATGTATTGTACTCTTAGGAAAACCTATTAACAATAGCTTCCTAAGGAAGTCTCATCACTGCTCCAGACCTACTGAAATTTTGGGGGTGCACAGGAAAAATAATGCTAAAAACCCCTTTTTACAGGAAACTTTTTAAAAATGATTTAAAACTTATTTCTTAAAATATAAAATATTGGCTATTTATAACACTGGTTAAAATTAATGGTTAATTTGTTTTCTTAGAATAGTTTTAATAATTGTATTTTTGCTGTTATTGATATAGCAAAGCTTATTGCCCCCTCACCAACTTTGATTAAACATATCTGTAAGCCTTCTTAGAAGAAAGAGGGCTGTATAAAAAATACATGTTTCTATTTATTTACATTTAATATTCAGAAAATTTTATTTCATACCATAAAATAACTACACGCTTAAAAATGTCGAGCTAAATAAGCTCCGACGGAGCTAATTTACACTCCTTTTCCCACTTCAAACAGCCATTCTCCCAATGGAGCTAAATTAACTCCACCTATCGATAAAAATCAGTGGAGTGAAAAACACTCCTTTTATGAACATTTTATAAACGCTCCACTTTGACTTTATTTTATACACAAAAGGAGTGTTCTAAGAAATTTGTTCTTTTTTTATTAATATAGCTGTACTCAATTTTGATTATTATTTTAAGCTGATAAGGAGTGTTTTAGGAAATTTTGATTAAATATTAGACTTAAATTTGATTATTTTAAGATATAAAAGGAGTGTTTTCAAGTATTTTCTTTCCGGTTCGTCCACATTGCTTGAACTTAAAAATGTGTAATTATTAATTGATTATACTTCTTAATCATGTCACAACATCACTAAAAGAAGCCCCCCCTCCCTCAAGGGGGGGAGGATCCCCCCTAGTGCTTAACTTTTTGTATTTTAATGCTAGTGTTAGCAAGTCCAATTATAGACCCCGTAAGTAAAGATATAGCACCAATGGTGGGTCCACAGGGGGGGGGGTGCCCCCCCAGACGAATTAAATTTATATTATTGGATTGAATTATTTTTTAAATTCAAATGCATTTATGAAAGGAGACTCCATAATGCGCTCCGTATATTCCCCCCCACACACACACACATTGGGGCACTGCCCCCCCCCCCACCAATACTGATTTTTTTCGTATTATTGTAGTGTTTGAAAGCATGTGTTGTATTTCATAAGTACTCGCATGGCACCATTAACGAATCCAGAAGGTGTTGGGAGTCAAATGCATTTATAGCAGAATGGAGCCCCCCCCCCAAACAACCCCCCTATATTGAAGGAAGCCTTCCCAATACTGATTTTTTTTTTTTTTTTATAGTTTGAAAGCCTCATATATGTGAGAGCCCCTATGAGTACTCATATGCTGCCATTGGTGGATCCCAGTGGCGTAGCCAAGGGGGGGGTAGGGGGGGTCATAACCCCCCATGAGGAATTTTTTGCCATACAAAATGTATATTCTTCACTCCCTTATCACACACACGTATACACATATATGAGTTGCAGTAGTCATAATCCCCCCATGAAAAATTTCTGGCTACGCCACTGGTGGATCCAAATGGGGCTATGTCCACTGCCCACAATTAAATTTAAACTATAAAAGAGTGGTTTTTATACAAGTTCAATTGTATAAGAGGAAGCAGACAAAAATATGTGCACACCCCTATATTTTTTTCTGGATCTATACCCCTGGTCTAATTTGGCATTTTAAATACCATAATAAACATTTAGGTATGATAACTAATAGATAAAAGTTATCATCAATCAAACTTAGAAGTACCCAATGTTTAAAACCTCTTACTAACACCATCAAAAAAAAAAAAAAGCACTGAAGTTTTCTATATAACAAATTATTTAACTAGGTATAAAATTACTACATTATTTTCAACTTTGGAAAATAACAGAAATTTGATGATTTCATTTGGAGTAAAACTAGTCTCTGAAAGTTTGAATAATTTTTATGAGGAAAAAATATTTGAATGTTAATTCTTTTTTTTTTTTAAATTCATATCCGAACAATAAAAAGTATTGATGTTTATAACCAATTCTCTTAATACACTGTTTCCGTTTTAAGAGAGAGAGAATTTAAAAAAAAAAAAAAAAAGAAAAAGAAGGAAAGAAAGAAATGCTTGTAATAACTTGTAAATAAATAATCCTTTTATTTGTCATAAAAAATCTTTTATTAAACATATACAAATTTTACATTTTTCTTTTGACATAGAAAATATCACTTAAAAAAAGCAGCACAAGAATATTTTTTTTTCCTTTTTCGTAACTTCAAGAGACATTTTTAATATCTTGTAAACTTCTTTACAATCAAGCAGTCTACTTACTTGAGATTTCTATAAGCTTGAAGGGAGGCTAAAATATATACTTTATGCATACACATTAATTTAAAACACTTTTGCTTAGTTAAAAAAAAAAAAAAAAAAGTGCAATATTTCGGTTAAAAAAAAAAAAGCTTTATTTTTAATTAACAAATCTTTGAGCAGCATAGGAGAAGCATGTGGTGAAAACTGGGATCAAACCAGAGAACTCTGGTGCACTAGATCCAGATGTTATCCAACTAGACAAAAGGTAACTATCTGCTCAGCTTCCAATTGCCGAAAAATAAAGCAAACGAAAGCGTGGCAACTGTGAGTCCACCACAATAGCAAATAAATAAATAAATATATACTAGCTGACCCAGCAAACGTTGTTTTGCCATATAAATTATTCCTAGGATTATTTTAGTAGAAAGAAATGACTAACTTATTGTAAATGTGTGAGACATGGTATATGAGTGGAAGAGGCATGGAGCGCTGTGAACGATGCTGGAATATAAAAATAACAATACCAAACATTTATATTTTTAATTCATTGTAATTTATTCTTTAAATTTATATATATCGCTAATTACAATAATTTTACTAAAAAATAATATCAATCCCTTAACGGAATAGAGTGAACAATTTTTTTTGTTATACCATCTTTAGCCAATACAAATAAACTGGATGGTTTGACCACTTGAGAGCATGCCACGTATAATTCTCCGTGTGAAAAACATGGTGTGCTGAAATCTAAGCCACAAACAGGCATAGTTTGGCCTTGAGACTCATTGATAGTCATTCCATAAAAAATTTTGTCCAAAAATATATAATAAAAGAGGATGAAAATCTGAAACACTTTCAGATTTTAAATACGCACTATAGTGCTATATATTAAAATCATATGATAATTTATGCGTCGTCCCTATTTTTCTTCCTTATTCTATTAAGTTGGAAAGTGTATCATTATTCATGACTGTGCTGTATTTTTCTTTCTTGTTTAGTAAAACCCATCTTTGGAATCGAAATCTATCTTAAATTCGTCTACTAAAACTATTTTACAATCTTCACCAAGTATATTACATACTTCATCATTTTGAATATTGTTTGGAATGTGCATCATAATCCATGAGTGTAGTGTGTTTGTCTTTCTTGGGTTGATTCCTACTTGAACGCCTCGACTCTCACCAAGATCGCAATCGGGAATAATACCGTAAACGGGGGCAGGTTGAGTTGGCGACTTTTTTTTGTCACCAACATCTAACCTTGGCAACTTTGCTTTCTTGCCAAACATAACATAAACATACATAGTTATATATGAAAAAATAAACCCAAAAACTACAATGCACTTATCTAAACAGCTTATTCAAACATTTGTACACATACTTAAATGCAATTACAAACAAAATGAACATGAACAAAGCACTACCTCGGGGCTATGGGGTACGTTAAAAAATATATAATATAAAACGTTCAAAAGAGGCAAAATACTAAAATATGTTTCTGCAAAAAAATATACAACAAAATTTCCCTTAAAATGTTAAAATCACAGTTTAAAATTAATCAGAAAACACTCAAATAAACTGACTATCTCCCCCTCAAAAGATTCATTCGATTTTAATATTTTCAAAACATACAAAATTTACATTACTAAAAACATAATAAAATCAAAACTCAGCACAAACAACCCCAAAATCCTTATACATTAATTCATATTAAACCGAAGTATTGTACCTGTTTTCTGCAAATCCATGTAAGTAAACCGATTTATATCGAATAAAATTATCCATCTTTCTTAAAACACTAAAAACCTCCGTTTTTCATCACAAATCATTACTCAGCAATTCACATAAAATTAAAATAACACAGCATACGATAACCTTTACATAAATATGCTACAAAAGAAAACAGTATTAAATCTCAACCGCAAACCAATACAGTAAATCATACAATGAATATTTAAATAAACAAAAACACATACCTCAAATCTTCTATTTAATTCCTTACTTAATGGCTTTGATGCATCAAAAAGCACCCAAATAAGCAGAATTTAAGCCTACCGCGGATATGTTTAATATTCTGCCTAACAAACACTTTCAAATTTTCATATACAACAAAAACTTAATTCATACAACGCATCTTAACATAAAGCAAATTCCAGTTTTAAACAACTTATCCTTATTTAATATTAAAAAAATGAAATTTCACTTATTAAAAACCATATTAAATAACTGCGCACTTTTCCACCAATGAATCAGAACAAACAAGCATGTTCAACGGTTCATTTCAGGTTCGGTTACAGATAAATTCTTTCAACCAATTACATAATTCCTTCAAACTTAACTGTGTTCCCTGTTAATTTCTTTGACCAATCACATAATTTCTAATGACATCATGAAACAAAAACACAACTCAATTACACCTCAACTCCTTATAAGGGTTACTTGAGAACATCACGCCATCGTAAACATGTTTACCCATCTTCACAATTTGGCAATGTTTCATACTTGGCGACCTGCACCTGGTAACAGTAGTATTACCTGGCGATCATTAAACATATGCAGTTACCATGATGATTTTTTGCATTTATATGGCAATCGTAATTTAGAATTAAAATGGCGATTTGGAACAACATGTGAGTACAGCATGCCGTTACATTTATATTTATTTTGTATTGCCACTTAATGTAGTTTTAATAATTAAGTGTCTTCAAATTCCTTAACTGGTATGTTTATCGCTAATTTGTTTACTTTAGTTTTCATCTAGTTCTTTTGGGAGCGTTGAAACTGTACTTACGTATTATCCTGGCGGTCACTTCCGCCAAACTACTCTTTCGTCAAATTTGCTGGCAAACTGTTGCCAATCATATTCCAAACCATCAATGATTTCATGTGCCTGGCATTTATCTTGGTGAAAAATTGCTTGCTTTGGTGGACCGCCGGGGTAATACCTAAGTACTGTTGAAACTTGTGCATAACTCCCAGAGATTGATGACTGCAAAGCTCGCCAAAGTACATGGATTTTTTAGGTTGGCGAGAGTGGGGGCATTAAAAAAGGAATCAACTCTTTCTTGTACCATAAAACACATCTTTGGAATCTGAATCTATCTTAAAATCGCCTACTTAAACTGTTTTACAATCTTCGCCAGGCATATTCGTCCTATAGGCATATTTTAACTATGCCACAAAGACATTTTAAATACTGTTTGGAATGGGCATCCTAATCCACGAGTGTACCGTGTTTTCCTTCTTGTTTCACAAAACACTTTTTCGGAATAGAAATCTATATTAAAATCGCCTAATAAAACTGTTTTACAATATATGCCAGGCGTTTTCTAACTATACTCGAAATATATTCATAATAAATTGTCACGTTTTGGCACCACATTTAGCGATCCATTATCAAAAATTGCAAACCTTGTGTGACTTTCAACATTTTATTAACCCCCCCCCCCATGTTATCTGGCAAACACGCACAAATACCTGATTAAAACTAACAGCACTCTGGTGCTAAAAATTTTGGGGTGGACCACCCTTATGACTTAGGGGTATGAGACATACACCCCCCCCCCTGTTAAAAACCTATTCTCAGACCTAACGAATATACATATAAAATTTCATTAAAATTGGTCTAGCCGTTTCAGAGGAGTATGGTAACTAACACTGTGACGCGAAAATTTTATATATTAGATATATATTTACATAAGGCACCTATACATCCAAATTGGTACACTTTATGAAAAATTACTGTCACATATTTTTACATATTGAATTTTTTGTAACTCACTAAGTATGTGGTACCTGTTATTCATTCTTGAATGAACATTTTTCTCTTTCCTAGTTACTGTGAAATCTTTAAAATGCATGTCAGTTTTTGATAATAAATTTATACTTGTAACTACAAAATACTGGGGGGGGGATCCATTTTTTTTTTTACAAAATAATAACTACAGTGCAGTGGCCATTATTCAAACATACTATATGGGAAAAAATATCTCTTGTATTTTTTGATGGCACATTAGATTTTTGCTTCCACTGATAACTAAAGTATACACCTTTTTAAGGCTGTTCTTCGGAAAAAAAAAAGAACTCTGTTTTTAGTCTTGGTACACAAATTGAAATAAACTAATAGCACCATGGTCTCTGAAAAATTCCAGATGTTTCTTCATAAGCTGTTTTACACACTACGATAAGCAAAAACGCTGTGGCTTTTGTGAAATTTTCAGAAAAAATTCTTAAACATGGATTTGAGCTGCAAGATTTTTCGAAGAGTGACACGCTTTGCGAAAATTTCCAATTCTTAAGAATTAAGAATTGGAAATGCATGAAAGGCCAATGACAGGCCAATCTGTATTAGTATTGAAACTGATACAGATTGGCCTGTCTTTGCAGTATGTAATACAGCTTGTAAAGAGACAGTTTCAAAATTTTGAAGTGCCTGGCATAAATAGTTTATTTGTAATTATGTACCAAAATCACATGATTTTTTCGAATAACGCCGTTAAAGCTTTTTGGAGACATGTTTTTAGCAACACTATATTAATCCATAGTTGTACTACAAGCAAAGTATTGAAAATTTTTTTTTTATCTGATCGGAGTTTTCAGCAATAGCAAAATTTAAGGACATTCCAGGTTTTCAAGGACGAGTGGCCACCATGTGCACAGCTATGCTATTTGCTAAAGCAAAGCAAACATGTTTTTTGATCAAACAATAGAAGCTTAAAAACATTAATAAATATAGATGACAGTTCTTGAATAAATGAAATAATCTTAGCTACAAAGTATAGGGAAAACTAATCTTATGTCCTGAGGGGGGGGGGGGGGAATGTCCTTAAATTTTGCTATTGCTGAAAACTCCGATCAGATAAAAAAAAATTTCGATATTTTGCTTGTAGTACAACTATGGATTAATATAGTGCTGCTAAAAACATGTCTCCAAAAAGCTTTAAAAGCTCCACATTTAACAAAGAGAGAGTGATTATAAGATTCAAGGGGGAAAAAAGTTATTCCTGATTATTCTTTGATTTTACTCAAAGAATATGTTCATATAATATTTATATAAACAATTTCTGTGAATATTTTTTTGATTGAATGTGACTTTTTTCTTTAATATGGAGAATATAAATGGAGAGACAAACTACAATAAATTGATGACTTTAAAAGCCAATTCTCAGTTACAAATACAACAAAATATTAAAATATCACAAAATTAAATATTCCTTGCCTACTTACTTGTATTATTTCTACATTAAGTTTTAAAAAATCACAGAGAACTTGAATAAAATCATTATTCACATTTCAGTAGAATAAAAATTAGAAAAAAAAAGTTGGATTATGAAAAATAGATTCAGTTAGGCTGTTTACAGCTTCATCTAAGCATATATTTACCTGTAAAGAGAAAGTATTTTCATGAAACATATTAACGACAGAATGAACTTTCACACTTACAACATTTTATCGTCTGATATTTAAACACAGTATAGGCATTTTATTCAGTAACCTCAGTCAGTGGCATAGGAAAGGGGGAACTCAAGCCCTTCTATATCTTAGAGGAGGGAAAGGATAACCATGAATTATCTCAGTACAGAGCTTTTTTTGTTTGCCCAAATCAACTGTAACAGAGCTTCCTCTTCCCCTCCAAATTTATTGAATTGCTAAGCTCCTGGAAGAACTGAGGATATTTTTAGTAAATTTTTACTGAGGATAGAGACTGAGATAGGAAAACTGAGGATATTTTTAGAAAAAAAGTATTTAATCATATTTGTCATAAGATATTTAGAACAAATTTCAAAAGTAAAATAGTTAAAAATGAGAAAGCATATAATAAAATTATATAAAATATTGTTGGAATTTATCTCAAAAAGGCTTGATTATTTTTAAAAAGTTTGCTAGGAATTAACCTCAATGACATTTTGAGAATTTAAATGGGATTGTTATTTTTAAAAATTTTTATGGGAAAGGGAAAAAACCTGAAATCGGGGAAAGTCCAATTTTGTCCACCGGGGAAAGTCCTTTTGGAATTGTGGGTAGAAATCCAATAAACAGGTATTCTTAGCTGTAAGCATTTGTAATGAATTAAAAATAACAAATAAACTATCACCCCAATATGTCTGAACAGAACCTCAGATTGTTTTCCTTCGATGAAGACCTGAAAAATAGTTAATGTGATTATTTACTTGAAATAAGGAATCAGTAGTTTGCACATTTAGATAATTATATAGCTAACTGATGATTTGTCAAGATCTTAATGCATTTTACATTTGAAATTCTAGCACAATATTAAGATATATTGAGATTAACAAATAACTGTGACTTTTGAAGTATTTAAAAGCTTGACTATGTTCATATAAATCTTTTTTAACAAAACATTTATGCATAACAGATAACATTCTTTTATCTAAGTAAAAGAAAAAAAACTTTTTCAAATATTGCTCGCTTTTGTCAGTAGATTTTGAAGCAAAAAATTTATTAATTAAGCAGCATTTAGACAAGTGCACTATAGTCAAAGATTTTCTTTTAAACAAATAAATCTCTACCTGTTAAATTCATAAATATATCGTTTTAGCAAATCGGCTCAAGCCTGAAAGCAGCCGAAGAACAAAAAAGAGGAAATATACAGAATAAATAAGAGGCAGATTACAAATTAAACTTAATTCTTTTTCTTCAGCCTGACAACAGGCAAGAGCTCAGCAAGCATCATCAGAGATCTAAAATTATCTGAAGAGGAGAAATTTTTTTAAATATTAATATGTATCACTTAACTTTTGCAAAACAATGCAACTTTTTAATGAAGAATTATAAAGTTTGGTCTGGTAAGATATGGAATGGATTAAATATAAATATCAGCTTGTAATACAAATATCAGCTTGGGCGTCTTTACCTATGGGGAAAGGTAGGGGATACATAATCCCTAATATTTTGTCTTACTAATGTTAATTTTTAGTAAAAAGAGAATATTTTGCTCTTTGTCCTCCCGCTCCCCCAATAATCATTAGGTAGGGATGCCTATGCCAGCTTGAATAATAAGAAGAAAAGGATAACTACTATCGACTAAATCTTCAGAACACTTTTTTGTTGTTGTTGTCAGGAAAAGTTTTATATATCTTGGAGAGGAGATACACACTTAAGGTTGTGTCATGTATGAACACAGTTATTAGGGATGAGAGATTATGCCCATTCTATAAGAATATATTATAATTTATGAATATAAAATAATTATTCATCTTCTATAGCATGAATTGGAGATAGACCCCCTCTAGATTGGAAGATAGGAGGGAGAAGGGATAAAACCCATCCCAGAAACATTAAGAAAATCTATCCAGTTATACCAGGTACATAATAGATTTTCTTTGAATGAAGTTAAATTATTCTGTTTGAGCAGAAAAAATAGCAAAAAAAAAAAAAATTAACATGTTAATACGCAAGTACTAAACAATTACACATATATTAAAATACTATACTTAAATACATACATACCATCTAATTGATCGGTGACTCTTTCCTTTATGTCCAATCTATGTTTGTTGACATACTTTATTATCCTTTCGCTATACACGGAAGGAAATGCACCCAGAAAACAACCTGCATTTGGGTGCATACATCTGAATTCAGCATCAATCTGCACAGATAAAATAAATGATGGCTCACTCCATAAAAAATCAATAAATTTAAAACAAAAGTTGTGCTGTACCATTTTTGATTTTTATGAGATGTTGTCAGGTGTTATGTATTTACCTATCCTAAAAGTTTTTTTTTTAATTTGTTAAAAAGAGAAATTGTTCTTGATATATAGTATTTATTTATTCTGCAGATGAGTAAAAATCACCATTTTAGACTCATTTTTTAAAAGCTGTAGAATTTTTATTTAAATTAGTAAAAAGACCAAATAGGACTGTTTTTTTTGGGCGGGGACATTTTAAGCATTAAAAAAAAAGATGGACAAAAAGTAAATATTAATTATTTTTCCTGTACTATGTGTGGTAAAAAAAGTTAGCTATTATTGGTGGTCAGGGGCGTAGCCAAGGGGGGGGTCATAACCCCCCCCCCATGAGAAATTTTTTACCATACAAAATGTATATTCTTCACTACATTATCACACACATGTATGCATACATATGAGTTGCAGTAGTCGTAACACCCCCTCCCCCCCCATGAAAAATTTCTGGCTACACCCCTGTTGGTGGTCATTCATCAAGTAGAATTTTTTAGACTTTAGAAAAATTTAAAAATGTGCTCCCCCAACCCCACCCCCCCCAAAAAAAAAACTCATGTGGGACAGTTGATAAAAATGTCTAAATCATAGGGTACAAAGCATTTACACACTACTTTAAAACAAAACAAAAATTATCTTGTTATTCTAAAAGACAGAGGAGATACAACATTTTAGAAGTATAATACAAAAATCCACCCATAACCACTAATAAAAATAGGTTAACCATTCAAATATAATTACTAAATTAAACATTTTATTGAAACAAATTTAATTGAAATATGTTTTAAAAATATAACCTGACTTGAAAATAAAACCTTGTAGTTCTTATTAGGCTTTTCTTTATATTTTGCCATTTCCTCATTCATTACAGACTACAGACGATAGGTATACATCACCTGTAAAATCTTATGAAAATCAAAAATTGTGCTGTACAACCCATTTGTTGATTTAACTTGGATTGACCCTAATACAATGATCATTACAAAGTCACATTTCAAAAAATTTTTAAATATGGATTTACTAAAACAAAATTCATACCAAGGCTCCATTATAAACAATAAATTTGGGATATTTCAGGGATATAGTATATCCGATATTATTGGATTTTCCTTCTGAATATACTTTCTAAGAGTTTTGAAAGTATTTTCCATATGGAATGTATACTATATATATATATATTGGGGATTTATTCTTTACTTGTTTAAGTATAAATAAAAGCAGGCACAAATTTCTTACCAGCTCATCATTTGGTGCTGATGATGGTGCTTTTCCTGCTTGTATCAGCCCAGCCCGGCTCGAGGAATCCTTGAATTTGTAGGCCCGGCCCAGAACAAATTTGAAACGAACATCACGGCCTAGCCCAGCCTGTGCGGGCCCATAGTTAAGGAGTAAAAGTTCAAAAATTCCAGAAATTCTAAAAAATATAAAGATGAACAAATAAATCGATAAATAAATATTTTTCAGGCATAAGTTTTAAAATTTTTTGCAGGTAGCAGGAAGGCGAATAAAAAATTAACACTAGACACATGTCCTGCCTGGCCCGGCCCAGGCTGTTGACAGCAGATTTATTACTCCTGTACCCATAGTAAGGCATGCGGGCTAGCCCAGCCCGTGCAGGTCTCTAGCGTTTTCTCCGTAGTGTCCCTGGACAGTAGCGGATTCAGGGGAGGAGCTAGGAGGCTTCACCCTCCTCCCCCCCCAAAAAAAGAGATTGTTAAAGGGTAACATTATGCACTTTGAATATGTAAAGTGATCTTTTTTTAATCACTTAGCCTCTCCCAAAAGTTTTTATTGGTTTAGACTAAAATTTTGCTTTATTTTGTACATTTTGTATTTGTGAAATAAGCTTTTTTCAAAATTTAGCCCTTCCCAAAAGAGAATTTCTGGATTCGCCATTGTCCCTAGGAGATGAGTGTTGGAGCTCCCATGGACAAAATGAGGAAATGCGCCAAGTTGGCAATTTTTGAAATTGTGCCGAGAAGACCCCTAAACTAGGAATTAACCAAGAATTGTTTTTTTATTAAAGGTAGCTAATTTGTAACAGATGACAAAATTATGTATACTTTTAATTATTTAATATTATTTTTTCCTATTTATAAGCAATTAGATATTTCTAGAAACTTCAGCTCTGATACTATGTAATGTTTCCAGGAATATTGGATTCTAAGCATTTTGCTAATAAAATAACGATATATCATATCTATCCAATTATTCTGAAGTCAAGGTAAAAAAAAATAATAATAAATTTTGAAGAAATGGGAAAATTAAGAGCGAAAAAAAAAAAAAAAAATTTAAATTGGACTTAAATGAATTGATATAAGCATTGATATAAGAACTTTGACTTCTAGCAATAAAGGTGAAGTATCGTTAGAATATGTTTGACAAAGATTGTAAAAGAGTTTTAAATAGGCAATTTTAATACAGGGTGCAAATTGAACATTTTCTTCAGGGGGGGACATTTGAAAAGAAAAAAAAAAAGGAGGGAAGACGTAAAATGCTCTTCACATAATATATTAAGTATTACATGACAAATGCAGTCGCCAACATGTCTGGGAAGGCACTTAAACAAAAGTCGACCCCAGATTTTCTGTGCACACATATTCCTGCCTATGTCGATTCTACGTCTACCCTCAAATTCGGCTTGTGGTGAAACAGCGCTTGTTCGTTCATTTTGCAGTCTTAATTTGTTGCAGAATGGGAAGTGGCATCAGGCATGTATATATCGATTTCAAAGGGACATTTGTAACTTGCTCTTTTGTCTAGTAAATAAAATAATTTCTATTTTCAATACTTAAAATTGTTAGGTACTGTTGAATTTGTAAGGACAGGGACTAATTTTAACATTTCTCCAGCAGGGGATAAATAGTATCCCTGGCAGGGATCAATTAATATCTCTCTAGCCAGGGATATTACATTTTTCAGCCAGGGGCAATCCCGGGCATCCCCCCCCCCCGTCAATTCACACCCTGTTTTAATATAGATTTTAATTCCAAAGAAGTGTTTTATGGAACAAGGAAGAGAAATACAGCACATTTATGGATTATGATGCAATTTCTAACGTTATGAAACAAGGATTACAAATAGGACCTACACATGTATTATGATACACTTTCCTATGTAATGAAGCAAGAAAGACTAATAGGGCCGATTCATGGATTATGATACTCTTAACATATAGCACTTCAGTGTGTATTTAAAATATGAAAGTGTTTTAGATTTCTTTTCCCATTTTTTAATTTTTGAAACCTTTCACAATCCAACTTGTTACGCATCTTCGACTGTATTAACCCTACCCTTCCTCTATGAGATCAACCCGTTCTAACCTGATTTATCTTTGAATTAAATATGTTTTTTTTTTTTTTTTTGATAATGGATACTGAATTTGTAACTAAAACCTAATATAAAATGCTAGTTATTAAATTTTTGAGGAAAATGTCTTTTTTTTTTTTTTAAAGCGTACAAATTAGGATAAGACTCCATCCTGTACAGCACTAGGTGATTTTTGTGTCCTCAGGGGCTAAAAGAGTTAATCTAAAGGTTTTTTCTTTTCTTTCTTTCTAATGGTCAGGTCAACAGCCTACTTGCATTAGACTTGACCTCTATGAGGGTAGGAGATGTTGGTCATTTCATTATGGGGGCACCAAATAGGCAGACCAATGCTGCCCCTATGAGTGGTCTTCTAATTTTGAATCCATTCCAGATGAGAGACCTAGCACTTGGATTGACATCCCCAGCAGTATCGCTTGAACAAAGAGGACATTGCAGCGACGAAAATTTTAGGGCACCAGCATTATCTTTGGTTTACACAGTCCACAGTACAGTCGAGAGAGGAGTACACCCTCTCATGAACAAGCCACTCTGGTGCTGCTTCACTTTCGGTGTTCTAATGGGAACCAAGTTTAATTGACCTATTTGCTGCTGGACTAATCTAAAGGTTGAAAATAATTTTTCAGTTGATTCTGAATGAGCTGCGATAACTGGTCACCTAATTCAAAAATGTGTAAAATCGTTAATATTCTCATTTGAAGAACGTTTTTCCCAAGATACTCTGCCAGAGATACTGTGTAGATCTTTATTACGTCATCCATAAACGTTGATGATGGATATATTTATTTATTTTTAATTCCGAAAGTTTAGAAAAAGAAAAAAAAAACTTAGAAAATTCCATATACTGCCCTTTCATACGACATCCATTGATAGTCACTTGAATTCGGCTGCTCATTAACAAAAACAGCAATGACAGCCGCTGCTCTTTCCAGGTAATGTTTAATCCCTAAAGCATAGTAAGTATGAAGAAACATTGGGTTAATTCAGATCAAAGTAAATTAGTGAAACATTCCCAATTTTAACTTCCATTGTCAAAGATTCCATTTTAATAAAAGGTGCTGCCACTTTTACCATAGACTTAAGAATGTGTTACAGTGTTCCTAACTTAAGGGACGCTTCGAGGCAGCCCTGAGTATCTGGCGGCTGTATGCACCGCACACATTGCACACATGGGCAGCGCAGCCCTGTGTAGGATATATTTGTATTCCATACAATGTAATAATGTAATTGATATATTGAACAGTGATTTATGTATGATTTTGTTAAATTTAATTAATTCTGCAATAAAGTAGTGTTTGTAAGAACACAATTTTATTATATCATAGCAATACTATTCAAATTTACCCAATGTACTTCTAATTTGATAAATAAGTTTTAAGCAAAGTACTCCACAAAATTAATTCACTGCGATCTTAATCTTTTCTTGGGTGTGTGGACTTGTTAATGTTTAAAATTTATTTTGAATGGCCATTTATTTAAAAATAGATTGAATTACTTATGAAATGTAGGAACACAAATTTATCACTCTGTGTTCCTACAAACTTTTTTTTTCTTTTTCAATATGCTTTCAAAAACATGTACTTAAACATAAGGGCGGATTAAAAGGGGGGGCAGAGGGGGCGACGGCCCTCCATCCCGAGAAAAAAGAAATTCATGTAAAAGATCTTATTTTACTTCCATAAAATGATTGCCACTGCTAAACACCCCTTGTAGAATCTTATCTACAGATTCTTCAAAATCCCACAATAAATCTAGGTAAAAAATCATAAGCTCTTACCTGATTCCTGCATAGGCATTATACCACCTTTTTAATCATTAAAATATCGGTCTTTATTATTAACACAATCCGTTCTCGGTTAACTACAACACCTAACAGCGTGTCTACGTTCTAACGAAACCTTGAGAACTACTGACACTGAGGCCAGGCAAAAAAGTGCCTAAAAGGCCTCACGCCGGCGCGGACATTATGTCAAAACACTGCCGGAGTGTCTGGTGTTTTATAGGAGGATTATTCCACACCCCTAACAACAGCAATGCCCTTGTTTACTTTCTCAATGTCTTTCTTAGTGCGTAAGAAAAAATTTCTATAGCTGAAGTAAAAAATCTTCACTTAAACAACTTATTTGTTTTCTTCCCCCCCCCCCCCCCACTGAAAACGCCGCTGTTTATGAGATCGCTTTGTGTTTGCGCGGGAAAAAAAGATTCATTTTTTTTTTTTTCCAGACCAAAATGCTCATTCATGTCATAGCATTAAGTTGATTATACATGTTTCTTTACCAAATTTCCGATTTCAGAAATGCATATGCAAGATGAATTTGACACTGAATTTTTAGATTCGTTAGTTACGAGTGTTTACTGAATGAACAAAATTCATGCACAGAAAAAACAATACAACCTTTTTTTAAGAATGAAATTTAAAAATTGTACTTACCGTAAAGTTTCTGTGCTTCTCTATGTGCCATTGATGTTACAAATCAAATACAAACAAGCGAAGTGATTATTCGATTGTTTCTTGCTGCAAAGGCGAAGCTGGTTCTGTCACGTGATATGACGGACCAATCAGGGCTCTTATAGAAAAAAACGCTCCATCGGAGAAGAATGTGTAGTTTTTCGGCCAAATTCACATTAAGCGTATAGTGCACTAAACAGGGAGGGCTGAGGTGGTGCGTTTATGTCCGCGAAGGAGCGTTTCTTGGAGTTTTTAAATGGAAAAGGATTTAAATCGGCTGTTTAGAATTTAAATCAATAAAGGAGCGTTAATTTAGCTCGATAGTTTTAAGCGTGTATGTAATTTATTCTATATGTCTATGATCAACATTTAAAGAAGGAAACTCTATAGGTCAGGGTTTTTAAGACAACCTCGATAACAGTGTTTGGAAGTGATTATGATTTTTATTTAATATTAAATATATTAAACTTTTTACTTTCACTGTAAATTATCATGAAATTTATTTATGTTTTGTGGCAGATCTACACAAGGATTGTTTGCCAGGAGAGGTCAGCTCGCGTCACTGAATGTGTCGCTTAGAGCTACATATACGTCCTTCCCGTAATTTCCCGCCAGAATTTGGAACCTCATCAGAAGGTGGGGGACTTCTGAATATTGGCACCCCTCGGAAACTGCTAGCGACCGCCGAGAGGACTTTCGGAACCACGGATTTAACGTGCACGTACGCCGCATGTACACGGTGGTCTTTAGTGGTACGCCGGTATCGAACCCACAACCTTCCGGTTACGAGTCCAACGCCTTAACCGCTGGGCTACCACGGCCCCTTCTACACAAGGATTGACTGCTTAATTTAGACATGCCTTGGGTGGAGGACTTTTAGAAGGGTCCTAACCCGAATTCACATTACAGATGGAGAAAGTGGACGCGCGGTAAGCCAGAACCCTATACCTATACATTAGTCTTTTACTAATTGTGATGAAATTAGTAAAAATTATTTATTCTACAATGTGAAAGGTACTTGATTAAATTTTTTAAAAATTTTTATTAGATAAATTTATATCTTATAAAGCTCTCTTCTTTATAAAACTTACAGCTTATTAAACTTTTAAGATAAACTGAAAAAAAACTTGCTGAAATACGCAAGACTGATAAAGTATAAATATTTAAAAGGATAACTTATCAAATGTTGAACTATTCATATATGAATAAAATACAGCAAGAAAAAAAAAGATGCAATAAATCTATTATTACAATTAATATAACTTGATGTAAAACTGTGAGAGTATTATTAAGAGAAGGGAAAATACTATTCACTTTCGCTCAACGAATAAAACATTTTTGCATAAAATACTTTGCATTGCATTAAAAATAAAAATAAATAAATAAATATTTTAAAGAAAACCTAGTATTTAGAAAGAATTTAAAACCACAACCTATTGGGAATGAGAAAAATTGTTTAAACGAATCGCTTAAAAAATAACCTTGTTTAAATTAAGCTAGTCTGAAAGTGAAAAGTAGTTTTTTTTTTTTTTTTTTTTTTTTTTTTTAAGAAAAACAAATATTCTCTCAAGTCACAGGCTGGAGTTTCTTTTTGCATTTTTAAGTGGAACGGTTAAAACGACCCTTCAAACAAATGTTTAAAATAAAAAGATTTGGGGACAGAGGGGACACCCCCCCCTGTAACCCCCTCTCCCGATTGCGATAGTTCATATGTACAATATGCTTAGAAAACTTGATAACAATAGCTTTTTTAGACAGAATTATCCCCGCTCCCAGACCAACTGAAAATTTGGAGGGTCACATGAAGATTTGAGGGGGTCACATGTCGAATTTAAGAGCAGAAAAGAAAATTTCTTTTAAATTTTAAAACAAATGTCCGTTTAAAAATTTTTGACGAAGTGGGAGGAAAGGGGGACACAGCCCCCCCTGTGCCCCCCCCTCTTCGACCCTACGCCTATGGTTCGAATGTATTGTACTCTTAGGAAAACCTATTAACAATAGCTTCCTAAGGAAGTCTCATCACTGCTCCAGACCTACTGAAATTTTGGGGGTGCACAGGAAACATTTGAGGGGGTCATATCGAAATTTTAGAGCAGAAAAGAAAAGTTTCTTTAAAATTTCAAACATGTTTATTTTTTAAGAAATTGACGAAATTGTTCGGGGGGGCAAGCCCCCCCTGTGCCCCCCTCTTCGACCCTACTCCTATGGTTCATATGTATTGCACTCTTAGGAAAACCTATTAACAATAGCTTCCTAAGGAAGGCTCATCACTGCTCCAGACCTACTGAAATTTTGGGGGTGCACAGGAAACATTTGAGGGGGTCATATCGAAATTTTAGAGCAGAAAAGAAAAGTTTCTTTAAAATTTCAAACATGTTTATTTTTTTAAAAATTGATGAAATTGTTCGGGGGGGGGGCACAGGGGGACACGTGACCCCCTTTGCCCCCCCCAACCGACGCTACGCCTATAGTTCATATGTTAAATGAATCATGTTGGCGTTTTTACCGTTCGCGTTTTTTCCGTTGGCGTTTTTTCCGTTCGCGTTTTTTCCGGTTGGCGTTTTTTCCGTGGGCGTTTTTACCGTTCGCGTTCGTTTTTTCCGCACACCAAGACGTTCCTAGAAAGCGTTTGGTTTCCGTTAAAAAAATAGATTGCCAATTACTTAATAGTACATGAAGCTTTCAGGGGGCTATGACCCCAAATCTGCATTCAGGTACTCGGATATCCCTAACTGGGATTTTAATTAACACATCGGTGTGTGTGTGTGTGGGGGGGGGGGATAAGGGTTTATTTTTTCATGTTTTAATGTTTTTTTTTTTTTTTTGGCATATCAAAGACAGGCAAGAGAGAAAGAGAGCTTTATAAGACATAAATTTATCTTATAAAGCTTAAAAAATATTTTTTACCTTTTGCATTATAATACAAATACTTTCTACTAATTTCGTGACAATTTGGTAAAGGGCTGAGGTGTGTAGGTCTAGGGTTCTGGCCTACGGCGCGACTGTTTTCTCCAGTTGTAACATGAATAAGCGTTAGAGCCCCTCAAAAAGTTCTCCGCCCAAGGTATGCCTTAATTGAGCAGACAGCCCTCGTGTATATCTTCCTTAATTTAAGGACCTTAAACACGAAATCAAAATAACTTATTTCATCATAACTTACACTGAAAGTAAAAAGTTTATATTTTTAATATTAAACAGAAATCATAATTCCTTCCAATTCCTATTAGAGAGGGTGTCGTAAAAGCACCGTTCTACGGTTTTCTTCTTTAAATATTGATCTTAGACATATATAATTAATTACAAAGTTACTTTATGGTGTCGAATAAAATTTTCAGGAAATTAAATGTAAATAAATACAAACTTTTACTTTTTATACAACCCTCTTACAGAAATTCCCAATAAGTAAAATATACTCCCTTGCATTAATGAGGTGATGTAGAAAGTTTAAGATTTCTTATAAGAAGACTTACAGATGTCTAATCAAAGTCTGTGAGGGGCAATAAGCTTTTCAGTATCAAAAATAGTAAACATATAATTATTAAAACTATTCTTACAAAACTAATTAATTATTCTAACAAAACTAATTAACTATTAATTTTAATCACAGTTATACATAGCTAATATTTACATTTTAAGAAATGAGTTTTAAATCATTTTAAACCAGTTTCCTTTAAAAAGTTATTGTTTTTTTCAGCATTTAAAAATTTGTTTAAAAACATTACAATTACACTAACATTTAATTTAAAGAAGATTTTTTAAAACTTTTTTTTTTTTACTTATTAATACCATAATTTAATTTTTAAAAAGACATCTTTAAAATAAGAGTACCAATGTTCAAATTGAATATTTTCAAAAATAGAAATATTTATATATCAATATATATACTTGTACCATAGTAGAAACCAATCTTCCTTATTCTAAAATTTATTATTTTAAAACAAAGAGCCAACAAGATAAATTATCATGAATCAGAATTAACTCTTGCACTTATAAAAAGAAAACCAGTAATAATAAGCCATAGCTCAATGCTAGGTCTCCCCTCAATCCGATAGGGGTGCAGTAGCGTAGCGATTCAGTAGGTTTTTTTTTTTTTTTTTTTTTGGGGGGGGGGTTATTTTCTATCATCCTCCAAAGGCATAGAATTTTACACGGTGTTATTATATCTATGTCCAAAGGTATGGGGGGGGGGGTCGAGCCACAAAGCCCCCCCCCACCCTTTCCGGCTGTGTCCCGCAATATCGAAAGATAAGGATGACAGAAGAGCACAAATTCTTCTTAATTGGATTTGTCGCGTTTAAGGGGTCAGTTAGAAATGCAAAAAAAAACCCCACTCTCCAAAATAAGCGATTTCCTCACCCACAAGTCCGAAGAACTTTGACCCCTCACCTCGCACCTTTCGAAAGGGGAAGCTGAATTGAGGGGTTGTTAACAAAAAAAAGTAATGGTCATTCCTGGTCAAAGAAAGTAAGCTTTATAAGCTGTTATTTCGTCTTAAAAACAGTTGACGGTGCAAAAAGATATAACGTGCAAGAAAAAATCTCAAACATTTGCTTTTTGAATGATATCTTTTGAGTTTTACTCTTCCCAAAATAAAATCCTGCGTGTGACCCTGCGCTTATGAAATTACAAACGAAATCGGTCTTTTATAATCTAAAAAAGCAATTTCGGGGGGGGGGGGATTTACTGTTTATGGATACCAATTTTTCAGTTAGCTCGTAATTTCGCAGCATATGTTAATGTTTCTGATATACATTATTTGTTCCTATAATTTCATAGAAATTGTGCACTTTATGAGATAAATATTGAAACTCAATGCAATCTCTCTGGTCAATACCTTAAAAACTTGGTTAAAAGCTAAGTGTATAGAAGTGCGATTATAAAAAATGAATTAAAAATTGCTTAATGAATTAAACATTTAAATGGTATCAGTAAATTAATATTTGTAAATTATTTTCAGTAGAACTAATCTGTATTTAATGCGAATTAAATTGTTGATTAAAATTCTGAATTTTTATCAACATTTTTTATCAACATTTATTCGTCATTGGATCTTAAAGTTTCTGTAATGCAATAACAATTATGTCTGTGTCAATTAATCGATTAGATGGTTCGAATGTTCGATTAATTTTCTTCCTGGCTATTTCTATTCGGCTAATTCGATCACATTGCTGTTAAAAATATATTTATTCACTATTCAAGTTTGATTAAAATCATATTTTCTTCTATAATATTCGACCTTCCTGGAGTGTAAATCTTCGTTGAAACAGCGTAACTTGCTGGGTGTAATTCTTTGTTATTATTGGTTATGGAATTTATATTGTAGCTCTAAAAACTTCTATGATGATTTCAAGAAGTTTGATTTCTGTTTTGAACGTAAAGAGAAAACGTTGTGAATAAGATCTAATTTCACATAAAAATCATTATAAATTTTGATCTCATATATAGGTAAAAGCGATGGTACTAGTTATCAGTAACTGCCTAGGTATCATAATTGAACATCTGAAGGTTTAACCAATTTATACATTATTTTGCTTTAAAAAAATAAAAAAATAGTTCCACCGCTAATGTTCTGCGAGCTAGGATAGATTTTTTATTTTGCAATACGTGCTTAACCCTTTAACGCGCAGTGGTCCCGCTCTGGGATCACCAAACTCTGGCGTTTTGACTGTTGTCAGTCACGAAGAATAGATTGGATTTCTATAAAAATAGTTGCGGGTGACATAGCTCCACGAGAACCCTTAACTTTTTAGCACGTCATTTCCCGTAAAAAAAATGGTCGCGACTCTTTTTAGCAGCACTGACATCTGCTGAAAAATGGAAGAATGCGAGAACTGCTGAATAGATGGCCCAATGGGCACAGCCAGCTGTCGTCAAAAAAAAAGGGTCTCTAGATCTGTGGCACGTGATGAACGTTTCGATCGTCCGCCATCTTGCTGGTAGTTAAGTCGAGCGATGGCAACGGCTGCCCTTTTTTCAGCATTGCGAAAGGGTTGCGCCTCAAAGGGTTAAGACTTTTCTCATTAAAAAAATAAAATATATGCATATGCATTATTAGTGTACATTTTGTCCTTTTTTAATAAGATTTATTGATTTATTTAATTTTACTTACAATTACTACTAAACATATTGGGTGAGGAGAGAACTTATTGCTGAATTGATTTTGCAAAATATCAAACGATTTTGCAGTAACGGAAATTGCGTCTTTGATATTAACAATTCTTGAGAAGAGTTCAAATGCAACTTCTTTATAAAACTTGTAACCATCTCTAATTACACAATCACAGTGATTTTTAAAAAGTTTATTCTATTAAAAATCCAACATGAATTCATATTCTCTATGCTTCTCTATCCAGTGGAGCAGCTGAGTATGGCAGGTAGGGCACGTTCCATGCGCAATACTTTAAAGGGGTTACAGATTCCAACAAAGACACTGACACAATGAATGAAACAATCAACCCATTCACTCTTACCTTTACAGGGATGCGACGACAGTGATTATTTCTTCTGCAATCATCGTTGCTTCCTAGTTTCGGTCTTTGAATGATCCTGTTTAGGCCAGCAACCCAAATTTGAGTTGCACTGAAAGACCCAAGCCGGGAAGCAACGCTGAGTGCAGAAGAAAAAATCGCTGTCGTCGCTTCCTTGAAACGATGAAAACGAACAAGTTAAACAAAACGCTAAAATAGCTATTTTAAATGACTGCTCTTAGAACATGAATCTGTGAGACTTTTATAATTTGAAAATATAATTTATCATTGGAAAAAAGTGTTTAGAATGACCGTACTAAGTGTTCAGTGTCTTTCTAACTAAGAGAAAGAGCGCATAATGTTGTCTGCCACATGAACGTTACTTTTCCTAGGTACGACACTGAATCTAAAATTTTTCTGAGTTGTCAGACATGCAGCTGCAACATTTTCAATGTATACTTTTTAACTTTAGTTTATACAAACGGGTAAAAAATAAGAATTTCATTCACACTAAATATCTTATATAAAATGCATAAGGTATTACGAAAAATGATATTTTTGGAGGAAACAAATTATTTTGCACCTTTTTTTTTTTTTTTTTTTTTTTTTTTTGGTGTGTGTGTGTGTGTGTCTATGAATTTATTCTTATGTATACTTTGTTATCTCTTATTAAAATAATAAACAATATACCACACAAAAAAGTACAGAATGTCTTTATTTTAAAATGCCAAAACAGAAGGATTTGGGTGAAACAGCTTTTCAAGAAATAAAAGCTTTAGTTTAATAGTATATAAGAATATTCTACGGTGAAATAGAAATCTGTTATCATATTTAGTGGACTTTATACGAAATGAAGTACCCAAGAATAATCGTGTTACAATATTAATAAATTTTCCCAAAACAAATAAATAAATAATTATTATTTTAATCAACAACAAATTTATACAATCAGCAAATAAATTAGAAAGGTATTCAGGACGCTATCACTGTTGAGCTACATAGGATTTAGAGAAGGGGCCTAATGTATTTCGCAGTACACAAATGATAAAATATTATACTTTTATCCGATACATTTTTTACCCATTTTCTGAGATCAGGGGGGTAGCCGAGGGGGGGAGGGTTAGGGGGGGTCATAACCCCCCATGAGGAATTTTTTGCCATACAAAATGTGCATTCTTCACTACATTATCACACACACGTATACATATATATGAGTTGTAGTAGTCGTAACCCTCCCCATGAAAAATTTCTGGCTACGCCCCTGTCTGTGATTATTACTCGGACAAATATACTGAAATTTTGTCTAGAGTAAGGTGGTAAGGTGTTTCAGTTCTCAAGAACTAAGACTTTTTTTTTTTAGATCTTGACAGAAAATTGTTAAAAAATAATTTTTTAATTAAAAAATTGGTTAGGGGGACTTTTTCATTAGAGTTTACAAGCTGCATTTTTTTTGTTGTATTTATCAACATTAATAATATTCTTTACAAGATACAAACCTTAATAAGGTTACTAAAAAAGTCAATATATGAACTTGATCCTAAGTATAGAGGAAACTTTTTTCATTATTTTTAATGCATTATGCATGTCCTTTAAAAATACATGAGAGGATTAATTTGTCATGTATAATTGACATTCATTTTATTAAAAAAATTTCGTTTTGAAAATAAATGCTTGAAAGCACCATGATATTAATTTTGCTATCATTTTTACACTATATTTCCTTTCTGCGCAGTTTAGAAAAAGTTCCCTCCTTTACAAAAAATGCTCATGAGTTAATTTGCGACAAATTCTCTAAGAAAAATAAGTGTTTTTATCCTGCCTTAAATCCAAACCATTTCTTGATTAGTCCAGAATTCCATAGAAACTGTATTACCGCTAAAATACATCGGTGTACGCTTCATTAAGAAGTCTATTCAAAATCATTCCTATTTGGGAATTTAGATTACAAAGGAAATTCACTTCCTTATCCAAAAATCTAAGAGAAAAAAACAATATAGTCTTGAGCCATATATTGATTTAGTAATAACACATGCTTTTTATTCGAGGGGGGGGGGGAGACAAATTTTGTAAGCTGTAATTAGTCTGTGCTTTTAAAATTCAAGAAATTTATGGGTGGTTTTGGAAAAAAAAAAAGGAAGAAGTCAGACTCTAAAACATTCTAAACGTGCATTTACAAAATCTTTTTTTTTTTTTTTTTTTTTTTTTCAAAATCGTTTTAATATATTATTCCTTTAGAAAAGAAACAGACGGGTGTACTATTCAAGTATACTAATTGAATTAACCTTGTCGTCATAAAGAATCCCGTAAGATTTATAAACCTTCAGATAATTAACGTCATATTGAAAGTAAATTTGCAACTTGAGCGATGCTTAAATATTTCCTTCAGATAACACAGTTTGACATTTTTCACGTGATTAAAATACATAAACTATGTTCTTCTGCTGAACTATGGGAAATTTAAATAAGTAACGTGTTTATCAGAAGATTTGTTACGATAATGGCTTTAAAGCACAATATACCTTGTTAAGAAATCTTCCGTGAGTATTAAATTGAGTATTTGTTATATACATTAATCATTTTTAACGGGCGCCTTACAATTAACTGAACGATAAGAATTTTCTATATAACTATGCATACCGTGGCACTTTCAACTAAAAAGATTGCTGATCGTTCTTCATTTTAATCAAACTAAATTGTACTGTCTGATACCAGAGTGGACATTTACATAATTAATTCATTGAGCAATTGTATTTATTATTTCAATGTTATAGGAATTTATTATTTTTATTACATATTGGACAATCAATAAGAAAACTACAATGTTTATTTTGACTAAAATTTTTAATTTTTCTTAATTTTATTTAATTTAATGTCATTTACAGAGTGAACATCTGACAGAGTTTTAAGCTAAAAAATCTATTATTCGTCCTCAGTGTGAAAATTGTACTAGTTTTGTTAAATCTTGCTAACAAAATATTTTTATGGCACATAAAATTTGGAAGTTCTAGAATAACAAACTTTGAACACTTGTTCAGAACAGAATGCAGACTATGGCTATTACAACTCTTAAGAACTAGTGTCTTTCAACTGACCTCTATTACACAGTATTAGTCGAGTATGGGAAAATTTCGTGGAAGTCGGTTGGGAGAGAGGAAAAAGAAAGGTTTTATGGCTTTATGGCCCCCTTTCAAAGATTCTTATCTAGGTATCATCTTGACCAGTCAGAATTCATATAACCTCAACTGTGCTCTTGTTTGTAAAAAGGATAAAAAGTCTTGGTTCCAGAACTCCATTCCATACCGAGAAGTTAGACGTTAGAAATGGCAGTTCAATTTATTCAATCAAGACGTGGAAAGCAGTTAGCGATTTTTGAAAATGGCATATTTAAGTACCAATAGATTTAAGGCTAATAACATATCTTTATAAAATGGCTCTAAAATATAAAAATCCTGGCAGATTTTTAAAATCATTAATATATCCTGTATGTCTAAGTAATTTTGTATGTCCAAATAAGAATTTTTGGATGGAGAAGATGGGGATTAAAATTCAAGAAATTTATGGGGGGATGATAGTTATTAATAAAGCTTAAAAAACTATATAAAATGTACAAAAATACTATAAAATATATATTTATGTACTTTATACAAAAAAAAAAAAAAAAAAAGGAAGATTTGTTGATCACTGGTTCGTTTTTCTTTTTAGGTTGTTTTTTTAAAAACTTACTGATCCAGATATAAGCCATATTAAGTGCATAGTTACAAATGTATTATCGAGTAGTAGACACACTAATAAGTTAATTAATTACATATAAATAATAATTTTTTTTATTACCTACTGTTACTATTATTGCTTTTTTACTTCATTTCATATACTGAAAACAGTATTATACATTTAAAAAAAATTATTTATTTATTTTATTTTCCGTTCGTACTCTTTATCTGTGTAAGTCTGTGTTTCTCATTGGTTTGCTGTACTACATTTTTTGGATTTTACACTTCCTTCACCGTTCAATGTTTCTTCGTTCTAGAACGTTTGTTCACCGCGTTTAACGAGCACATTTACCGATAAACGATTAGATGTTTTCGGTGGTATGTTCGGAATCGTTCCCGCGACCGTTCGGTTAGTGATCCCATATCTTTACTATTGAACTATCAGGTTCTATACTTTAGCAACAGAAATATAGTCTTCACCAATGAAAATTTATATTAACTTGATTATCGTGTTTACTCGCGTAATAGTCTCCCTCGCATATTAAACGCACTCCCTGTTTTGAAGCAGAAAAATCATCAAAATATTTTCAAATCATAAAATTCTTAATCATGTATTTGATCTTCATTTATGTGTATAAAAATATTACTAGAAACAGAAAAATGCCTCTATTTTGTGTGCAACTGACCAAAAGATTATTCAAAATACGGCAGGTAATCTGGAAACATTTGGTAAGTTAGTAATTTTATACTTGTCTGCCAGTGGTCCAAATTCGACCATAGAGTACTGAATTTTTTAATTTGAGGGCAAATACAGTTTTTCTGTCAAAGAGTATGTCTCAAGATTCCATATACAGTGAATACTAAAGTGAAGGAATCTCCAGATGTTTTTTAAATACTAATTATTTTTGCTTTTACTTTTCATTAAAATACATGAAAGTGTGAAAGAGTGAGAATTAAATGTAATAATTAAGCTTATTTTAAAATAATAGGTGGTGTTCTTCTCGACTGGCTATGCTCTCTGTTGTCGTGGCCTGTTTAGGACTACATTAGTTGTATGGGTCTGGATACTAAACACCATAAACTGAAATGCAAATTAGTGGCATGATAGGTGGTCACTCAACTTAAACTATAGGCAACGAATTTTTTTTAAAGTTTTATTGGATTTTTAGATTTTTTGAAAATCTTCTTAAAAAATGCGCAATTTTTTATTCACACATCATGTAAGAACGACTAAAGCGAACGAAAAGAAATTTGGTGACATAATAGGTAAACTATAGCCGTGAAAATTTGGATTAGTTTTTCAAAAAAAATTATTTAAAATGTGTAAATATTTGTCTATCGCATATAAACCTTTGAAGGTAATAAAAAAAAAATTACCATAATCACATAGGTTGTCACTTGAACTATAGGTGTCAAAGTATTTTGATTTTTTTACAGACTTTAAAATTTTGCGAAAATAGAGAAATGTTTGTTCCATTCCTGAAAAATTGTAATGGAACAGAATGAAATTTGAGATTATTTTATGTGGCAAGTTTATCTGTTAACTATAGATGCCAAAATTGTTTCAAATATTTCAAATATTTTGAGATTTTGTAAAAATCGTGTAAATGTTTGTTCTCGTATCCCTCAAAAACAGCTTTAGAGAGTAGAATGAAATTTAGTAACATTATGATCAGTAACAACTAAAACAATAAATGCCTGATTTTATTTTATCTTGAGTTTGAGTAAATTTTAAAACTTTGCAAAATTGTATTTTTTTTTTTTTAAAGGAATCACTATAAGGCGTCCGGCGTCCGGAGTTAATATATTAGTTAGCTATTTAATTTTTAAAAAAATTCTTGGATTTTTTAAATGTTTATTTGCCGTTTTAGGTTTTCTGAAACTTTTGAGTTTTCTGGAGGCATAATATTTAGATATCCGTAGTGAATCAAACAAAATTTAGTTATAGGAGAGGAATGACCTCTTGACATTCAAAACTTTTCCACTAAAACAAAACGTAAGTTTGAATACAAATACCTTCTCTATTCAGAGCTTGATTATGACCAACAGGGGCCCCGGGCACTGATGAATTTGGGGGGCCCCATCTATGATTTTTGCCTTATTTTTTAAATAAAATTTTGATATAAAAAAGAATATTTCGGAACAACATTTCAAAGAAGGGGCCCTAGGCAAAGTCTCGATTTGCCCTTGCGATAATAAGGCTCTCTCTCTATTGAGAATTTCACTCAGCACTTACCATCTAACATGGAATCATTTAACAATAGACAGAAGTTAAATCGTTGCTTTCAATATTTTTTCCAATAACCTACTTCCATTCTTTGTACTCCTATAATGCTGACGATAAGTCAGGCTTTTTGGAAATCTGCATTACATACTAATCTAAGGTAACTTCATCTAATTATTTGATACAATTCAATTTAAAGTAATTTCTAAAAAGAAATATGCTTTAAATAGAAACAGGTTGATAATGAATTTATCTTTCAGCATTAAGCTAACTACTGAGAATCACAATATTTTTAGTATAATGTTTAAAATTTCAAATTTTGATATCTAGAACCTCTGGAGATTAAAAAAAAAAGTTGCAAAAAATGAAGATAAATTCCTAAATTCTTACTAGATAGCAACATTTGATAAAAGGTTCTATTATGCAAAGAATTAAAGCGTGGCCTGTTTGGGATACCCTGTATATTAAAACTTATCTAAAGGTAACTATCTCAATAGCTATATTTTCTGCATTTACTAGAAATTGTATGCAATTATCATGAACTTGGCTAAAACACCAATAACTAACATAAGAGTCAATTACTGGTGAAATCTATTTTTTCTTACCCAATAATTGATAAATAAATAAATTTGTTTATCAAAATGATCTCTCCGTATTTACTTTATGTACTATTATCTATTACGAATGTAGGAAAAAACGACGGCACCCGGAAAAAATGCCCCCCCCCCAAACACACACACACATAATTCTAATTTTCATAGGGGCATGGGGGGAGTACGTGCACTCACATGACAAATCAAATGTAGACTATAAAAGATTCTTTTGTAAATTGAAATGCTTTTATAAGAGAAAGGAGTAAAAACAATTGTGACCCCTCCCCCGGCAGAATTTTTTATGGGTCGGCCCCTGATTTTTTTAAATAGTGGACAAAAACTTTCTTTGATTTGCTTTTAATGAGGCTCTTGAATTTGCAAAGTGGGGGAGCGGTCGTCAAGCATCCACCTTCCCCCTATATGGGCTCAGAGTAAGTGTGAAGATACTATTTAAAATGCTATTGTAAAATTCTGTTGTATTTTGATATCAATAGAAATAATTATAACAATACTAAAGTTCAAAAGAGGCTTTTTTTAACTCCATTAATTTTCTATTTTTATTTATTTATTTATTTATTTAGGGTTTTTTTGTGCGTGTGTGTGAGGGGAGTTATGCAAAAAAACGGATAAGAAGTATAATGATGACTTATCTGGAAGCATTTAATATTTATTAAAATAATTAAAATAAAATGCATCAGATATTTAAAAAGGCGCTTAAAGTGTTACACATCGCTAAAAATAAAATAATTTTCAGATTTAATTTTACAGCTAAGCCAAAGTAATATTAGAAAAACCAAACAGATGGCTAAAATATTAGTTTTTTTAATTATTTTTTTTAAACTTATGTTACTGTGAAAGTGAATAAAGCGACACAATTTATATAAGGTGATTTAATCATTAAAAACTGGACGGTTTGTAGCTATATTTCTCATTAATTAATACATATTTAATCGTGTCCTTCTGCTATGCGCCTTGATTTCCCTTTTTTATATGAAAATAATACTATTTAGTTTTATATATCGGTAAACAAGTTATGTTTGTTCTCGTTTTTATAAAAACTTTTCAAAAGGAAACAGACATACAGTGGAACTTCTTTTTGCATATCTACCCGACCCCTTATTGCGATCAAGATCGCGCCGAAACCCATTACAGGAAATTTATGACTCTTCTGACCTTCTTCGACCTCTTGCGAAGAGCGTTTGACCATCGGTGCGCCTGACCAGGAAAGACAAGTCAATTATCTTTTAGATGGTCCCTCTTTTGAACCCAGCCATCCCCGTGGTACCCCAGTTTACAGAAAAACGATTTATCTTAGCCGGGATGTTGGGGTTCAAAAGAGGGACCATCTAAAAGATAATTGACTTGTCTTTCCTGGTCAGGCGCACCGATGGTCAAACGCTCTTCGCAAGAGGTCGCAGAAGGTCAGAAGAGTCATAAATTTCCTGTAATGGGTTTCGGCGCGATCTTGATCGCAATAAGGGGTCGGGTAGATATGCAAAAAGATGTTCCACTGTATGTCTGTTTCCTTTTGAAAAGTTTTTATAAAAACGAGAACAAACATAACTTGTTTACCGATGTATAAAACTAAATAGTATTATTTTCATATAAAAAAGGGAAATCAAGGCTCATAGCAGAAGGACACGATTAAATATGTATTAATTAATGAGAAATATAGCTACAAACCGTCCAGTTTTTAATGATTAAATCACCTTATATAAATGCTTGACGACCCCTCCCCCACTTTGCAAATTCAAGAGCCTCATTAAAAGCAAATCAAAGTAAGTTTTTGTCCACTATTTAAAAAAATCAGGGGCCGACCCATAAAAAATTCTGCCGGGGGAGGGGTCACAGTTGTTTTTACTCCTTTCTCTTATAAAAGCATTTCAATTTACAAAAGAATCTTTTATAGTCTACATTTGATTTGTCATGTGAGTGCACGTACTCCCCCCATGCCCCTATGAAAATTAGAATTATGTGTGTGTGTGTTTGGGGGGGGGGGCATTTTTTCCGGGTGCCGTCGTTTTTTCCTACATTCGTAATAGATAATAGTACATAAAGTAAATACGGAGAGATCATTTTAATAAACAAATTTATTTATTTATCAATTATTGGGTAAGAAAAAATAGATTTCACCAGTAATTGACTCTTATGTTAGTTATTGGTGTTTTAGCCAAGTTCATGATAATTGCATACAATTTCTAGTAAATGCAGAAAATAGCTATTGAGATGGTTACCTTTAGATAAGTTTTAATATACAGGGTATCCCAAACAGGTCACGCTTTAATTCTTTACATAATAGAACCTTTTATCAAATGTTGCTATCTAGTAAGAATTTAGGAATTTATCTTCATTTTTTGCAACTTTTTTTTTAATCTCCAGAGGTTCTAGGTATCAAAATTTGAAATTTTAAACATTGTGCTAAAAATATTGTGATTCTCAGTAGTTAGCTTAATACTGAAATTAAGATAAATTCATTATCAACCTGTTTCTATTTAAAGCATATTTCTTTTTAGAAATTACTTTAAATTGAATTGTATCAAATAATTAGATGAAGTTACCTTAGATTAGTATGTAATGCAGATTTCCAAAAAGCCTGACTTATCGTCAGCATTATAGGAGTACAAAGAATGGAAGTAGGTTATTGGAAAAAATATTGAAAGCAACGATTTAACTTCTGTCTATTGTTAAATGATTCCATGTTAGATGGTAAGTGCTGAGTGAAATTCTCAATAGAGAGAGAGCCTTATTATCGCAAGGGCAAATCGAGACTTTGCCCAGGGCCCCTTCTTTGAAATGTTGTTCCGAAATATTCTTTTTTATATCAAAATTTTATTTAAAAAAATAAGGCAAAAATCATAGATGGGGGCCCCCAAATTCATCACTGCCCGGGGCCCCTGTTGGTCATAATCAAGCCCTGAATAGAGAAGGTATTTGTATTCAAACTTACGTTTTGTTTTAGTGGAAAAGTTTTGAATGTCAAGAGGTCATTCCTCTCCTATAACTAAATTTTGTTTGATTCACTACGGATATCTAAATATTATGCCTCCAGAAAACTCAAAAGTTTCAGAAAACCTAAAACGGCAAATAAACATTTAAAAAATCCAAGAATTTTTTTAAAAATTAAATAGCAAACTAATATATTAACTCCGGACGCCGGACGCCTTATAGTGATTCCTTTTTTAAAAAAAATACAATTTTGCAAAGTTTTAAAATTTATTCAAACTCAAGATAAAATAAAATCAGGCATTTATTGTTTTAGTTGTTACTGATCATAATGTTACTAAATTTCATTCTACTCTCTAAAGCTGTTTTTGAGTTTTTGAGGGATACGAGAACAAACATTTACACGATTTTTACAAAATCTCAAAATATTTGAAATATTTGAAACAATTTTGGCATCTATAGTTAACAGATAAACTTGCCACATAAAATAATCTCAAATTTCATTCTGTTCCATTACAATTTTTCAGGAATGGAACAAACATTTCTCTATTTTCGCAAAATTTTAAAGTCTGTAAAAAAATCAAAATACTTTGACACCTATAGTTCAAGTGACAACCTATGTGATTATGGTAATTTTTTTTTTATTCCCTTCAAAGGTTTATATGCGATAAACAAATATTTACACATTTTAAATAATTTTTTTTGAAAAACTAATCCAAATTTTCACGGCTATAGTTTACCTATTATGTCACCAAATTTCTTTTCGTTCGCTTTAGTCGTTCTTACATGATGTGTGAATAAAAAATTGCGCATTTTTTAAGAAGATTTTCAAAAAATCTAAAAATCCAATAAAACTTTTAAAAAAATTCGTTGCCTATAGTTTAAGTTGAGTGACCACCTATCATGCCACTAATTTGCATTTCAGTTTATGGTGTTTTGTATCCAGACCCATACAACTAATGTAGTCCTAAACAGGCCACGATAACAGAGAGCATAGCCAGTCGAGAAGAACACCACCTATTATTTTAAAATAAGCTTAATTATTACATTTAATTCTCACTCTTTCACACTTTCATGTATTTTAATGAAAAGTAAGAGCAAAAATAATTAGTATTCAAAAAACATCTGGAGATTCCTTCACTTTAGTATTCACTGTATATGGAATCTTGAGACATACTCTTTGACAGAAAAACTGTATTTGCCCTCAAATTAAAAAATTCAGTACTCTATGGTTGAATTTGGACCACTGGCAGACAAGTATAAAATTACTAACTTACCAAATGTTTCCAGATTACCTGCCGTATTTTGAATAATCTTTTAGTCAGTTGCACACAAAATAGAGGCATTTTTCTGTTTCTAGTAATATTTTTATACACATAAATGAAGATCAAATACATGATTAAGAATTTTATGGTTTGAAAATATTTTGATGATTTTTCTGCTTCAAAACAGGGAGTGCGTTTAATATGCGAGGGAGACTATTACGCGAGTAAACACGATAATCAAGTTAATATAAATTTTCATTGGTGAAGACTATATTTCTGTTGCTAAAGTATAGAACCTGATAGTTCAATAGTAAAGATATGGGATCACTAACCGAACGGTCGCGGGAACGATTCCGAACATACCACCGAAAACATCTAATCGTTAATCGGTAAATGTGCTCGTTAAACTCGGTGAACAAACGTTCTAGAACGAAGAAACATTGAACGGTGAAGGAAGTGTAAAATCCAAAAAATGTAGTACAGCAAACCAATGAGCAACACAGACTTACACAGATAAAGAGTACGAACGGAAAATAAATAAATAAATAATTTTTTTAAATGTATAATACTGTTTTCAGTATATGAAATGAAGTAAAAAAGCAATAATAGTAACAGTAGGTAATAAAAAAAATTATTATTTATATGTAATTAATTAACTTATTAGTGTGTATACTACTCGATAATACATTTGTAACTATGCACTTAATATGGCTTATATCTGGATCAGTAAGTTTTTAAAAAAACAACCTAAAAGGAAAAACGAACCAGTGATCAACAAATCTTCCCCCTTTTTTTTTTTTTTTTTTTTTTTTTGTATAAAGTACATAAATATATATTTTATAGTATTTTTGTACATTTTATATAGTTTTTTAAGCTTTATTAATAACTATCATCCCCCCATAAATTTCTTGAATTTTAATCCCCATCTTCTCCATCCAAAAATTCTTATTTGGACATACAAAATTACTTAGACATACAGGATATATTAATGATTTTAAAAGTCTGCCAGGATTTTTATATTTTAGAGCCATTTTATAAAGATATGTTATTAGCCTTAAATCTATTGGTACTTAAATATGCCATTTTCAAAAATCGCTAACTGCTTTAAACGTCTTGATTGAATAAATTGAACTGCCATTTCTAACGTCTAACTTCTCGGTATGGAATGGAGTTCTGGAACCAAGACTTTTTATCCTTTTTACAAACAAGAGCACAGTTGAGGTTATATGAATTCTGACTGGTCAAGATGATACCTAGATAAGAATCTTTGAAAGGGGGCCATAAAGCCATAAAACCTTTCTTTTTCCTCTCTCCCAACCGACTTCCACGAAATTTTCCCATACTCGACTAATAACTGTGTAATAGAGGTCAGTTGAAAGACACTAGTTCTTAAGAGTTGTAATAGCCATAGTCTGCATTCTGTTCTGAACAAGTATTCAAAGTTTGTTATTCTAGAACTTCCAAATTTTATGTGCCATTAAAAATTTTAGTCAAAATAAACATTGTAGTTTTTCTTATTGATTGTCCAATATGTAATAAAAATAATAAATTCCTATAACATTGAAATAATAAATACAATTGCTCAATGAATTAATTATGTTAATGTCCACTCTGGTATCAGACAGTACAATTTAGTTTGATTAAAATGAAGAACGATCAGCAATCTTTTTAGTTGAAAGTGCCACGGTATGCACAGTTATATAGAAAATTCTCATCGTTCAGTTAATTGTAAGGCGCCCGTTAAAAATGATGAATGTATATAACAAATACTCAATTTAATACTCACGGAAGATTTATTAACAAGGTATATTGTGCTTTAAAGCCATTATCGTAACAAATCTTCTGATAAATACGTTACTTATTTAAATTTCCCATAGTTCAGCAGAAGAACATAGTTTATGTATTTTAATCACGTGAAAAATGTCAAACTATGTTATCTGAAGGAAATATTTAAGCATCGCTCAAGTTGCAAATTTACTTTCAATATGACGTTAATTATCTGAAAGTTTATAAATCTTACGTGATTCTTTATGACGACAAGGTTAATTCAATTAGTATACTTGAATAGTACACCTGTCTTTTTTTTTTCTAAAGGAATAATATATTAAAACGATTTTGAAGGAAAAAAAAAAAGATTTTGTAAATGCACGTTTAGAATGTTTTAGAGTCTGACTTCTTCCTTTTTTTTTTCCCAAAACCACCCATAAATTTCTTGAATTTTAAAAGCACAGACTAATTTCAGCTTACAAAATTTGTCTCCCCCCCCCTCGAATAAAAAGCATGTGTTATTACTAAATCAATATATGACTCAAGACTATATTGTTTTTTTCTCTTAGATTTTTGGATAAGGAAGTGAATTTCCTTTGTAATCTAAATTCCCAAATAGGAATGATTTTGAATAGACTTCTTAATGAAGCGTACACCGATGTATTTTAGCGGTATTACAGTTTCTATGGAATTCTGGACTAATCAAGAAATGGTTTGGATTTAAGGCAGGATAAAAACACTTATTTTTCTTAGAGAATTTGTCGCAAATTAACTCATGAGCATTTTTTGTAAAGGAGGGAACTTTTTCTAAACTGCACAGAAAGGAAATATAGTGTAAAAATGATAGCAAAATTAATATCATGGTGCTTTCAAGCATTTATTTTCAAAAGGAAATTTTTTTAATAAAATGAATGTCAATTATACATGACAAATTAATCCTCTCATGTATTTTTAAAGGACATGCATAATGCATTAAAAATAATGAAAAATGTTTCCTCTATACTTAGGATCAAGTTCATATATTGACTTTTTTAGTAACCTTATTAAGGTTTGTATCTTGTAAAGAATATTATTAATGTTGATAAATACAACAAAAAAATGCAGCTTGTAAACTCTAATGAAAAAGTCCCCCTAACCAACTTTTTAATTAAAAAATTATTTTTTAACAATTTTCTGACAAGATCTAAAAAAAAAAGTCTTAGTTCTTGAGAACTGAAACACCTTACCACCTTACTCTAGACTAAATTTCAGTATATTTGTCCGAGTAATAATCACAGACAGGGGCGTAGCCAGAAATTTTTCATGGGGAGGGTTACGACTACTACAACTCATATATATGTATACGTGTGTGTGATAATGTAGTGAAGAATGCACATTTTGTATGGCAAAAAATTCCTCATGGGGGGGTTATGACCCCCCTAACCCTCCCCCCCCCTCGGCTACCCCCCTGATCTCAGAAAATGGGTAAAAAATGTATCGGATAAAAGTATAATATTTTATCATTTGTGTACTGCGAAATACATTAGGCCCCTTCTCTAAATCCTATGTAGCTCAACAGTGATAGCGTCCTGAATACCTTTCTAATTTATTTGCTGATTGTATAAATTTTTTGTTAATTAAAATAATAATTATTTATTTATTTGTTTTGGGAAAATTTTATTAATATTGTAACACGATTATTCTTGGGTACTTCATTTCGTATAAAGTCCACTAAATATGATAACAGATTTCTATTTCACCGTAGAATATTCTTATATACTTTTAAACTAAAGCTTTTATTTCTTGAAAAGCTGTTTCCCCCAAATCCTTCTGTTTTGGCATTTTAAAATAAAGACATTCTGTACTTTTTTGTGTGGTATATTGTTTATTATTTTAATAAAAGATAACAAAGTATACATAAGAATAAATTCATAGACACACACACACACACACACACCAAAAAAAAAAGTGCAAAATAATTTGTTTCCTCCAAAAATATCATTTTTCGTAATACCTTATGCATTTTATATAAGATATTTAGTGTGAATGAAATTCTTATGATTTTTTACCCGTTTGTATAAACTAAAGTTAAAAAGTATACATTGAAAATGTTGCAGCTGCATGTCTGACAACTCAGAAAAATTTTAGATTCAGTGTCGTACCTAGGTAAAGTAACGTTCATGTGGCAGACAACATTATGCGCTCTTTCTCTTAGTTAGAAAGACACTGAACACTTAGTACGGTCATTCTAAACATTTCTTTCGAATGACAAATTATATTTTCAAATTGTAAAAGTCTCACAGATTCATGTTCTAAGAGCAGTCATTTAAAATAGATATTTTAGCATTTTGTTTAACTTGTTCGTTTTCATCGTTTCAAGGAAGCGACGACAGCGATTTTTTCTTCTGCACTCAGCGTTGCTTCCCGGCTTGGGTCTTTCAGTTTTATTGGGTCTTACAGAATTATGAATTTTATTGTTAAAATTTTTATAATTTATATTAATTTTTTACAATTTTGCTAAACTTTTCCTGAAAAACATATTTGGAGACTTTTTCCTACGCTAAGCCCCTTTTAAAATCTACCGAATTAGGGTGCAGAAATATGCTAGAGACTATTACACGAAGACCAGTCAGGGTTTAATTTGCTTGAGAGCTCAGCTCCTGTACTCCTTTTCAGAGAATTTTAGATTAAATTAAAATTTTTAACAGTCTACATAATTGCTTCTATTGACATTTTTTTAATTATATTAAATATAGCAGTGGTAAAACAAAAGATTACTTAAGTTTTAAATATAAATTAGGTAATGAATGCTCAAATTTACAATAAAACAAATTAGAGCTCCTGCAGTTATTTTGTTAGAAATTAAGCAATGAACCAGTATTTTCATTTAATAGTCAAAAATAGAAAGTACAGCATGGGGATAAGGCTGCAAGAATCGAACTGTTATCTTGGATTTGGCTATATTAATTCAGATTATTTATACAAAGTACAAATGAATTTTTTATGCATTTGAAGAAAGAAAATAAAAACTTGCTTGTCTATTTTAATCTGAGATGTGCAAAAAACCCTTTATCATAAGTGACCAGACGTCCTGCTTTTGGCGGGACAGTCCTGATTTTTATCTATATGTCTTGCTGTCCCTATATAGAACCCTAAAATGTCCCGCTTTTCCATTCCTGTCCCACCAAAGTCCTGCTTTATAAAAATTAATAAATAAATGTAAAATAAATTGGGAATAAATTCACGTGAAAATGATTGTGCTATTTAAAAAGTTTTTTTGTTACTTGTACGTTGCCCTCCCCTAGTTGGAGGCCTCTACAATCCTATTGAGAAACATTACAGATGACCTCAAATACGATAAAAAATTTGAATCTAAAACGAAATGTTTTTGGTCACTTTCGGGTCCGAGAATTTGCACGATTTTGGAAAATTTGTTGGTAAACTGATCAATTCCTGTTATTTTAAAAAACTTGAATTTTTCGTGTTTTTGTTGAAATAAACATAACAGTCTTAAATTTTTTTGTACAAGTGTAGATTTTGTTAAATTAAAAAACTTGTTATTTTAAAATACAAATCCAACCAAACCTTTGAATTTTCAACGCATGAAGAAAGAGTACAAGACAGCTTAAATATACTTACTCATACTTGCCAGATTTTACGCTTTTATGGGAAACACCTGTTTTTTACCGATTTTATGGGAAGCACCCGATTTTTTACCAATTTTATGCAAATCTTCTGTTTTTTTAGGCATTTTAATGAATTTTGTAGTTCTTTTTATTTTAATGAATCACGACCCATATTTTGTTTTCAAAAATATCTTGAAATTTACCATTTATGCGATTTTTCCAGACTAGAATTTTTTTTTTTTTTTTTTGCTTTGTTGATTTGATGATCGTTATATTTCTAATGCGACTTCAACTTAGTTACGATGAATAAAATTGATCATCCAGAAAAGACTCAGAATTAAAAATTTGTTCCGAAATATTCAAAACAATGGCCATGTTTGTGAAGTTGGTAAAGAAGACTGTTCAGCCTTTTGTACCGTATGCAATTTGGAATTTAATATTGCAGTTGGTGGTCTAGATGATTGTACAGGGTTTCTACAGACCTGGAAAGTCAGGGAATATCAGGGAAAGTCAGGGATTTCGGAAAAAAGTCAGGGAAATTAGCAGAAATTGAAGAAAGGTCAGGGAAATGCAAGAAAAATTTTATTTTGTGGTAAAATCAAGGAAATATTTGCTGTTTGAACCTAAATATAGAAATTGTTTTTATTTTCATTTTCTCATTCAACCGTATGAATAATTTAAAAATGTGTTCTTTATGAGCATATCTTGTGCAGTTGAAATATGCTTAATTTTATCCTAAATGATTATCAAACGTGGTTTTTGTTAGAATCCAGTGATGTCAAATAAGATTCTTGCATATACCTATTAATTTATTATTATTATTATTTGTAAAAAAAGGGACAAAATATATAAAAAATTATTAATTAAAGGGTGTAATGTTAAAATCGAAATGCAAAATTCGGGAAAGCACACTAGATAAAGTCAGGGAAGAGTGTGATAGATGTCAGGGAAGCAAAAGCTGTGAAATCTGTAGAAACCCTGTTGTAGGAGACATGTAAATGGCTCTATGCACCTAAAAAAAGTCACTGCTGCTGATATTGTAAAAAAAAAAAAAAACTTCTTGAATATTTTGTTACTGAAGATCGCTCCAATATTATAAAAGCATAAGCCCTTTTCGTTAAATTTTAAATCAAGCAAGCATCTGATTCATTAACTTTTTTTTTTGTTTCTTTTCAAATTACGTCGAAATTTCTATAATTATATTTTGTTTAAGAGGAAGTAAATTCAAAGTGCATTAGGAAGTATTAATAATAAATTTATTATATTAACTTTTAACTTATATGAGACAAATGCATACTAGTTCATTTTTAAGAGTCACTATTTTGTGTGTTTCCCTCCTCTTTTATATATGTCTATTTGGTTCTCAAATTTGTAATATGAATTAATTTCTTTTTTGTGATTGTGACATTTGATTCAAGTGAGAGTATAGAGGTAAATGGAAGAATATTTGTAAAAACTATTCAAAAATATAGCTTGAAAAAAAATTATGACTCCTGGAATGTATGTAATATGATTCCTGAAGGATGTCCAAAACTCCTGAAATTTAACCACTTTTCTCTTGCTGTCATCTTTACAATGTTGATAGCTCTGCTCTCATAGTAATTTTACTACAGTAACCCCTAGTTGTATTGCGCCTTGATATAGCACACATTCGGATATATTACACTTTCCTCTGTCTCCCAATACTTTTTTAAGGGAAAATAAAAAGTGCAAATACACATGTGTATTTGTAAATAAAATTAAGGCATGAAACTTTTCTGTCTTTAAAGTTACTTTTTGTTCAGTTTTCTGTCGTTAACATTAATTTTATGTTTTACGTATATAGCAGACTTGGATAATATAAATGAATGCTGTTCATAGAAAATTTTTATAGCTTGCAGACAGCTTTCACTTTTACAAAAAGATCAATGAATATCAATATAAACTTTAATTTAAAAGTATTATTAATAGATAAAAAATACACTTTAATACTTTTAACTTATGCTACTTTAAAATAATAGGCTATGCTGCTGACGATGACATAGGACTTGAAAGATAGTTTTTTGTCGAAACTTTTTAAGTAATTATTGAGTTTGCAGACAGTTTTACATTTTATCGAAGTCTTGTGTGTCGTGTTAATAAAAGTAAAATTTTTACCAGATAATTTGGTACTATTGAATATGTATTGCATATTTTTCTTGTCTCCAGAGAAGCGTGATATAATGAGGGGCTATTCTACCATACCTAAAGTAGTTTTTTAAAGAGGATGGTTAAGGTATTATGTATATGAACAGTTATGAAAATCTGCAAAAACAAATTGCCTGTATATTAAAATGAACCTAAAGACTTTTTTAGTTATGATCAGTCGCATGTAATTTCTTATTCATTACTACCTGGTGTAGCACATTAATTTTGAAAGGGCTTAGCAATAGCTGAAATTTTCTACTTTTAAAAGTCTGTCTATTGTCATTTCTTAAGCAGTATAACTATCATCTATTCTTAAGCTTGAAAATATTTGTATTTTCTACTTATGCATTTTTCAGGATTGAACATGGTTTGAAAAAGAAGCGTAAGAAACGATTTGAGGCAGAAGTTCAAGATAGAAATTCAAATACAGTTGGTAAGCATTATCATATTGTATTTTTCAATAAAGCATGGACTTACAATTTTATGAATTACAAATGACACTAAGTATTAAAATAATAAATATTACAAATTTGTCTGTAATAAAATAATAAAATGTGTATGTTATTTGTTTTTTGTGCATTCTGTCCTGGAATGCACAGCTTTAATTTATATACAGTAGACCCCTATAACACGGTAGATACATTCCGTGCTATAGGAATCCGTTTTGTACGGGTCCTGAGCTATACTCCACCTGGAGTGTAAACTATGCAGTATAATCGCTATAAAGAATATTTGCACTCCTTAGAAACATAGTTATATTTAGTATTGCCATTCAAAAGCTATATTAATTACAGGAGCTGGAAGTGTGGTAAAATCAGAAAAGTGTCTCATTTTACCGTGCTGTATGAGTCCCTTTTAACGTGTTATCTTAACACGATTGCAATCTTTTTGCTGTGTTCTAGGAATCTGTGTTATATGGACGCAAGTTATAGGGGCCTACTGTATTTAATTAATTACAGGTGTAATTACAGTAATAGTAATTTAACTTTTCCTTGCAGAAAATATCAAAGGAGCTGTGCATGCGACAAAGACGCATAAAACTAGATGCGAGGTAATTGTTGAAGATAAAAATTCAAATCCAGTTGGTAAGTATTATCATGTTGTATTTTTCAATAAAGCAGGAACTTACAATTTTATGAATTACAAATGACACTAAGTATTAAAATAATAAATATTACAAATTTGTCTGTAATAAAATAATGAAAATGTGTATGTTATTTGTTTTTCGTGCATTCTGTCCTGGAATGCACAGCTTTAATTTATATACAGTAAACCCCCCTATAACACGGTCCTATAACATTCCGTGCTATAGGAATCCGTTTTGAACGGGTCCTGAGCTGTACTCCACCCGGAGTGCAAACTATGCAGTATAATCGCTATAAAAATTATTTGCACTCCTTAGAAATATAGTTATATTTAGTATTGCCATTCAAAAGTCATATTAATTACAGGAGCTGAAGTGAAGTAATATCAGAAAATTGTCTCATTTTATCATGCTGTATGAGTCCCTTTTAAGGGTGTATATCGAAAGAAAAAAACTGTTTTGAGTCTTGGTACACAAATTGAAATAAACTAATCTCACCATCGTCTCCAAAAAATTTTAGATGGTTCTTCATAAGCTGCTTTACACACTGCAATAAGCGAAAAAGCTGTGGCTTTTGTGAAATTTTTAGGAAAAATTCTTAAACATGGATCTGAGCTGCAAGATCGTTTGAAGAGTGACGCATTTTGCGAAAATTTCCGATTTTTCAGAATTTTTTCTAAAAGTTTTGAAACTGATATCGATGATCTTTCTGAACTGAGATTGATCGTTTATTTCAGTATGCAGTACAGCTTGTAAAGAGACAGTCTCAAAATTTTGAAGTGCCTGGCATAATTAGTTTATTTGTACTTATGTACCAAAATCACATGATTTTTTCGAACAACACCGTTAACGTGTTATAACATGATTGCAATTTTTTTGTCGTGTTCTAGGAATCTGTGTTGTATGAACGCAAGTTATGGGGGGTGCCCACTGTATTTAATTAATTACAGCAGACCTGATTGTTTTCCAGGGCTATCCCGGATTTCTTTGTTTTTTAATGACCAATCCGGGTCTTAAATATTCCTATCAAATGTTTTTTTCTCCCTCTTTTGGCAGTCGAAATTCTCTTCTAACCTTGAATAGTCAACGTAGCGCACTGCATGCTATTCATGTTTCAATTGCTATTCTCCTCATTTCGAAATCCATACGTGTGTGGAGTAGAGATGAGTTCGGGCTCATTTTTTGAAGCCCGAGCCCGAGGACTTTTAATCCGAACCCGCCCGAGCCCGAGCAATATTATTAAAGTTGGAGCCCGAGCCCGAAATTTCAGCTAAAGACAAATAAATTTAACTACCTCATTAATAGGATACAATAAATTTTGGAGCTTAACACACCTTCTAGTCCCCCGTGCCGCTATTTTTTAAAATAAGTACGTC